>OVAN01001468.1:0-39811 GCA_900406275.1 Anastatica hierochuntica
CTCTAGGGATGGATTCAAGGTGGATTTGGAGCTAAGAAATCAAGAAAAAAAGGAGCAAAAGGCTATGGAATAATTGGGGATCAACAAAGCATCAAAGAGGAGCAAGAAGCCATCAAAACTGCTAAAGGGGAGCTCCCATCGAGCTCAAGGTCGATGGCCAGTTACCTAAGGTTGATGGCTGCCTACATTTCCAGTAACCAACACCCTTTCTGCCAAAGGGAAGCTCCCATCGACCTTGTGCTAGCTCCCATCGACCTTGGAGGTAGATGGCTGACAACCTTTGTCGAAATACCCTTTTTTTAGGGCTTCCTCCATTCTTTCTTTAGTATAAATACCTCCTTATGTTCCAAGAACAAGAGAGATCTTTTTAGACACATTTGAGACACTTCTTAAACCTTATTTTGAGATCTAAAAACCTTGTAATAACTTTTGGTTTGTTTGAGTGATTTGGATCTTATCTTTCTCATCTTTCTTTCTAGATCTTTTTTCTAAAACCACGGGAGCTCAAAGACCCATTTCATGTCTTTGGATTTTCATTACTTTTAGTGAGTAGATCCTTCTTGCATATTGAGATATGGTAGGCTAGGGTTAGGTCTAGGGTTGTAATGGATGTTTAGGCTAGATCTTGGCATAGATTTCTACTAGATCTAGTTTAGCTCTTCAAAGTTTATTGCTTGGTCAAAGTCGCCTAGAAAGTGTTCGATGAAATGCCTAAGAGAACTAGATCTATGTCTTTCATTTGGGCCCATGAGAGTGGATGTTACCTTGGTGCTATATGGCTAAAAGAGCTTAAGTTATACTATCACATGCATACTTAGATGGGCAACAAACGAGAGTTGAGCCTTGTAGTGTGTATAAGTGAATAGATCTCCGTCACGAGAGTGGGTTGATCGATTATTAAGGGACCCTTGGTCTAGGAATAGCTTCAATCCTCTAATAAAGCCTTATCCAAATCCATTACTTCCTTAAATTGAACCTGAACCCATAACCATTGTCTCAAGATCATATCTTTCTTTTGATTAGATGCAAGTTTACTCTTTGCTTCCTTTTACTTTTATGTTATTTTGTTATTGCTTTCTTTTATGCACAATTACTATGGTTACCTTTGATTTTGATTAGGTTTAGTAGAGACCCGTGACAATCTCTTACTAGATCGCCCTTTAGACTAGAACCCTTAGTATATTCTCCTTGTTTAGGTTCTACTAGCACAAGCCTCTAAATCCTTGAACGACCCTGAAATACTACAATTGACCTCGTTCTCTTACGGGATTGAGCGTAGGGTATTAGGTTAATAAATATAAAACTTTGACACCGAGAAAACCTCTACGTCAGTGTTCTTGGCTAAAGCCTTGGTTAACATGTTAAACTAAAAAGTTTATTTATGTGCCCTCAATCTAGCTAAAGCTAAGCTCTAAGAGAATAAAATTACCCAACAATTGTGTCCCACTCTTCATTTTCTACGTTTATAATTTGAAGAGTAGATTCTTTCTTAATAGATTTTAGACTTCGACTTAGCCTTAGTGGATGATTTACCTCGTAGGTGGAATAGATGTGGCTAGAACCATGGCTATTTTTCAGCGTCACAATTTCTTGTCGCTATGGCTGCATCTAACGATGCATTCCTGGGCTAGAATTCTATGGTGGCATCGCGTTAGCTTTTTCGGGCCTTCTTGGTTGTTGCCCATTATCGGTAACATTAGCTAGGTGGGAAAGCGAAAGGTCTTCACTTTCTGCCATTGTCGATTTGTCACATCAAGTCACCTCTGCAATGCTCTCTCCATGCTATCGCCGATTTCCAAAATCCGGTAAGTTTCCCTTTCAGGTGAACTCTCACATTTAGCGCAGAGTGCATGATTCTTTATTTTTAGCCTTTGCGATTCTTTTAAATGGAAGATGTTTGGGGTTTTTTTTGGGTGATTCTTCAATGGAGAAGAACAAGAACAAAGGATATCAATGGTTTTTAGGGTTTTAAGAGAGATGAGCGGAAGAGATAGAGAAAGTTATGTAAAAAAATTTCTTTTATTGAAGCTTAAGAGAATCGATTACAATGAGTTTTTGGTGCCAAGTCCGGATCTTTGAATTAAGGTTCTTCCCTTTGTATTTATAGCCTTCGAATCAGAGTATTTCCATATATTTTATGGATAACTTCAATATTCGAGTCTATCTTATACAATAAGGAATATTTCCTAGATTCATTTAGGTATTTGTCCTTATCTCAAGATTAAGACCGATGAAGGGGATATCCGCCCTACCTCGGCTATGACCTCGGCTTGGCGGTGGTGTCCTTGGCTATGGCCTTGGTTTACATCTACAACTAGGGAGTTTGTTTATATCTCCTTGGTCTAGGCTATGGCCGGACTCTAAGGGAATAAAATTACCCCCATTAGTTTCCCCCCACTCTTCATTTTCAACATGTGAAATTTGAAGAGTAGATCATTTACTAAGAGCTTTCAATTCATACCTTAGTTTGGGATTGACTCTGTGAAAAATGAAGAAATAGAGTGTAGCTTCAGCCACGACTCTTGTTGGAATCGCCAGTTCTCGCTGCCATGGCTTCATCCTTGGTGAATCTCATTAGCGCTTAGCGGGCCGCATCTTTTAGATGAACTTCTGGGCATGAACTTTATGGCGTAATATGGGCTTCTCTTTTTGTCTTCGGTCCATTACCGCTAAGGTTAAATAGGTGGGAAAGTGATGATTCTTGGTCATTTCATCTTTCCGCTTGCCTCTTCTTAGTCAGATTAGGGTTTTCTCTCGAGGGGCCACCAATTTCTTTGCTTTTTCCAGTAAGTCTTTGGCATATTTCTGGTAGATCTTGCTTTCTTGTACCCTTAGTAGTGATTGCGTTGATGCGATGGTAGTAGATCTTTGATTTTAACTTAGGGATTTCACCGTTGATGATCTTTTCCGTGGATCCTTGAGCGGTTTCTAACCATTTCTCTTTTGATCTTGTAGATCTCTAACGATTTTCGTCGTTCGCATCTCTGTCACATCAGCTTTTGGTACTAAGGTAACTTTTCTCTGGCTCTTCTCTTGTGTCGTGAGAGCTATTCCTAGGGTCCCAAAAGAGTCGCATTTTTTTTAGAATGCCTTCAAAGGTTTTAGTAGATCCCAACCCGCTGTCAGTCCTTCACCAAAGGTCGTTGCAGGAAGCGCGGGTTCTTTTTGATCTTCCGCCGAGTCTTCTACTCAGATGTGTTGATGCTACTTAAATGGCTGCTAACTACGGTTCATCAGATATTGCCATCTATGAAGTGTATATAGAGGTTGGCTTCCGGAGATCAATGCCTTCTCTTGTGGTAGCAATGGCTAACATGTTTCAAATATGCCCCAACCAATTTTCTCCTCCAACCTTCCTTATTTTGATGTCTATACAGGCCTTGTCGGAGTTAACCTCTATTCCGGTGGGAGTAGATGAGGTTCTTTACACCTACTACTTCTTATACTATCAGAGAGAACATTTGAGGTCTCTCCTTCATACCCGAATGGGAAAGGAAGCCTTGGTGGATGACAGGGCTCACTACGTCCCGAGGGCCAAGGTTGAGGTCTTCAGAAACCGCTACTACCTTCTCTCTTTGGAAGATAACCCAGGGTTTTTAACTCGTCGGGAACGCCAAAATCTGTAGACTTGATTATGTTAGGCATTCCTTGACCTTGCTAACGCCTTACATTGTGCTTGCTTTGTTGTTTTGAAAAGGTCAAGACTCCACCACCAGAGTCAAGTAGAGTAGGGGTGGAGGCGATCCTGAGACTCTCCAAGAGTTGGATGGCAATTGACTTCCTTGTTAGTGAGCACAGTTTAGGATAAACCTCTATCTTTGGTAAGCCTCCCATGATTCTCCCCTAGGTACTTCGGCTGGCTGCTTTTCTTCACTTTTCTCCTTCATTTTTTATAGGGGCAAACATGAGCAAAAGAACTGAGAACGTGACCTCTACGGCTCTCAAAAAGTACATAGAAGGCAGTGCCAATTTGGTGGACACTGAATCCATCTCTGATGAAGTCCCTACCAAGGAGAGCAAGCCCTTGATCAAGAAGAGGATTGGGGCTCTAGCCGCTTCTCCTGCCATTAAGAAATCTCGCTCTGTCAAGGAGGTTTCTTCGACTCTAGCTTCCACTGAGGCTCCCACTTCTCGGCAAGATGCCTTTATTGAATACTTCCTAGCCGCTGGTGTGGCTGACATAATGGAGAAGCAGGCTCATTCCGGGGAGGACCTTTGCTCCAAGGCTTTAGAGTAAGTGTCTGATTAGCTCCCTTTTTAATGCTTTGGGTTGCTGCTGAGTTTGATTTCTTTTGCAGGTTCTCGTTGCTGCATATCTCAAGCATGAGGACGCTGGGGCCCTGAAAGAGGCGGTGGCAAAGGCTCGAAGAGCTAGTGAAGATGCCTTGGCAGAGCTTTCAGTCGAGAAGAAAAGGACTGGAGCTCTGCAAAAAGAGTCGGAGGCCAAGAGTCGTGAAGTCAGGGAGCTCATGGAAGTGTTAGCGATGAATCAAAGAGAGGTAAATCGTCTCGCTACCCTGGTGGAGGTTAAATCCAAGGAGGCAGACATGGCTATAGACAAGGCGGAGATGGGTGAAGTCGTGGCGGAAGTGAAGGCCAAATGGGAAATGGCTAAGGACTTCTTGACTGAGGCTAACAAAGGCTGGCCTTTGGCTGACTTTGACTTTGAGGTCCAAGAGGTGCACCGTTTGGAGGCCTTGGCTGAGGATAAGACCACTCCTCCTATGGAAGTGGTGATGAATCCCTGGCCAAGGGTCATCCTGATTTCCCAAGCCTTGATGCCTCCTCCAACGAACCCTCCTGAAGAAGAGAAGAAGGAAGAAGAAGTCACCCCTAAGGCGTGAAAAATCATTTTCTTTTATTTTGATATGTAGGCGTTGGCTCTGGCCAACATCATTATTCATCTTGTTAGGGCCCCTTCGTGTGCATGGAACTCTTTCGGGCCTTCGTACCCTTGAACTTGTTGTCGGGCTGAAAACCCTTTAAAACCTTTTTGGGCCCCTGAGGCCCAAAACTTTAATCTTGATCGGCCGCTAGGGCTTTTATCCCATTTTCTGCTTGGCTTCTTCTTGTTGCTTTTCACTCCTTCAACCTTTTTATTGCTCGGTCATCTTCTTAGTCTATTATCTTGGCAGACATGCTCTATCGAGGAGATGCCAAATCATTATTGTGGTCTTGGTGAACCACATCACCTGCCTTTGCAACAAACGGGTTTGCGCTGGTTGCAGTGGATTATCTCTAAACTTCTTTCCAAAGGTGTAGACTATGGATTTTGGATCCATCATTTTAGATGTCTGATCTTGTGAGGTCCGTGGCAGAGGTTAGCTCCTTGCGTTCTCTTCTGAGTTCCAGGGGTTTCTTGCTCTTTGGCCATGATATCCGAATTTATGGGGCTTTTGGCCTTAGGCGGCTGAAGCACTTTGAGCTCTTCGTTCTGGTTGCACTGCTGGGGCCTAGATATCCATAGTTTTGGTAAATCCAAGATCTTTTTTCGTTGGACCTACATTCAAAGAAACATGGGGCACATGGGCCTCTAGGGCATTAGATTTACAAATTTTAATTTTGATATCTAAGCCTGGGGGCACATGGCCTTAGAGAACCTAGGGTCCATGGTGGTCATAACCAAGTGTAACTATGGGGCATCAAGCCCTTGGTGAACCATGGGTTCATATCTGTCAGGCTATGAAAGTATTGTTTCTGTGAGATAGAATTCTGTCAATTTTACGCTTTATGAGTCGTGAATTCATAAGCGTTTTACTTGGCAAACCTTAATCTCGATTGGGATCATGTTAAATACATAGAACGGTGGGAACACCTGCCTCTGGGCACACTTGCCTGTTTGGACATTTAGTCCCCGGGCCGAAGCCTTATTGATACTTTGTATCAGAGTTTTTGCTAGCTTTATTGTGACCGACCGATTTTAAGTTTTTCTATGAGCAGCGTACTAGAATGGACAGAGGTGCACATATCCATTAGTTTTTCTAACTCATAGTTTCGATGCATTGCATCTACCCCGATAGGAGCCTGTCCGCATTTCGCTATGGCTTTTCAACCATGGTTTTTAGGAGCCCGTCCGCATTAGATGGATCGTAGTTAGGAGCCTGTCTGCATTTCACCATGGCCTTTCGACCATGGTTTTTAGGAGCCCGTTCGCATTATATTGATTGTTTTTGGGCACAAGGCCTTGGTGGACATAAAGCCTTGGTGGGTATAAAGTATTAGTGGGCGCAAGGTCTAAGTGGGCTTAAAGCTTTATTGGGCGCAATGCCTGAGTGGGCTTAAAGCCTTAGTGGGTCTAGGGTCGTACCCTATTTCCGTCAAAGAGGGTAGTCGCAAGCATCATTGACGCTCGCGGTTCTCTCCGTTTAGATTGCCCGATGATCCTTGGTTATTACTAACCTAGGTTCTCGTGGTAATCCTAGTCCTTAACATTTAGGCTCAATCTAGTTATTTTCAGAGGCGTTTAATTTATATAAGCTTTTCTTTAAAATGAATTGCCTAGGTGAAAAACCGCTCTTTCACTGAAAATTAATTTTTTATTTTAGACTTTCCCGTACATCATGGACGGTTAGATAAGGAACTATCCAAAATAAAAATCCCCCTGGTCAAGGCCCCGTAGTTTACTAGGCGCCATGGTTTAGGAGTTTGTTTACCTCGCTCGACCCCCGTGCTCCCGTCAGGGTCGCCTCTTGCATGTGGGCCTGCCCCCTGACTGGTATGCGGCATTATTCTTCGAGGGCTGCTTTCTTGATGCAATGGCTCGGCATAGACCTCCACGGTTGTGGCCATTGAGTGGGGCTTTTGAGCGATGGCTCTAAAGGTCGTATGGTAGCATGAGCAGGCCCATTTTTGATCTCCTCTGATCTCTTTTATTCCCCAAGGTGTTGGGAATTTCAAGGATTGATGTACAGTCGACGGAACAACCTTCATATCATGTATCTAGGGCCTCCTCATTATTGCGTTGTACACCGAGAAGAAATACATAATGAGGAACTTGATCCTTTGGTTGATACCTCCGACGTATACTGGTACGATTACTTCTCCAACGGCCTGCTTCACTTCGCCAGTGAATCCGATTAGAGAAGTGGACTTTCTGGTGATCTCTTCTTCGTCTAGTCCCAAGCCTTCAAAGGCATTGGTGAAGATTATATTAGTTGAGCTGCCATTGTCGAAGAGGATGCACCTCATGAGGCAGTTTGCAACTTTTAGTGATATCACCAGGGCATCATGGTGCAGAGTTATTACTTCTCCTTTGGTATTAGTGGTGAAGCGTATTACGCCAGGACCATTTTCGCGTTGTTTTCTAACCGCCATGACATCTACTCCGTGCTGGACCTTGGCAGCGCGTATGCTTCTCTTGGTAGTAGAGATTATCACTCCGATTACTTCTGACCCTCCATTGATGAAGTTAACGTCATAACCTTGCCTTGGTGAATCAGGCCTTGACCCCATGGGAACATCATTCTTGGTCTATTCATGAAGAGCGCCCTTGCTTTGTCTGAGAGAAACTCCTGTAGGTATCCCTTTCTGAGCAGCTCATTCACTTCGAACTTTAGTTGGAAGCAATTCTCCGTTAGGTGATCGTGGTCGTGGTGAAAATCGCACCATTTGGATGCGTCTCTTTTGTGCTTGAGGCCCACATTTTTACCGGCCACTTGACTTTTCCGGTCAAAGGTCTAAGCTCGGTCACTATTTCAGTCGGGGATATCATAATGTTAGACATCTCGGGCTAGGTCATGGGCACATACTTCTAGTGCTCCACTTTTGCTAAGGGCTTAGACCATCCTTTGTGGCCAACCTTGGCAGAGTTCTCAGTTCCGGACTTAGCGTTAAATTTATCATCCATGGTGGCCTTGGAGTTACCATGCACTTTGGTCTGGTTTTTGTGCGCCAGTTAGGCCTGATAGGCTGGGTCCTCCTCCCATTTAATTTGAGCCCATGCCTTGAAGAGTACGTCCTCCATGGTGTGGCAGTGGTATTTAGTGAGGTCGTTGTAGAAGTCATTGTCATTCAGTAGTCCTTGTTCTAAGCCCGAGATGGTTGTGATGGTCACGCAGTTAGGAACTGACACCTTCTCCCTGTTGAATCGATGGAGATACTCCCTGAAGCTCTCGTTTGGGCCTTGCTTGATTTGGTAGAGATCATCAGAGGAGCATCTCAAAACTCGGCTGCTGGCGAACTGCTCGTCAAAGCGATCCGTTAGCGTGGCGAAGGAGTTAATGGAGTCGTAGGCCATGTTGGATTACCACAATAGTGTTGAGCCTGTGAGAGTTTCCCCAAATTATTTGCACATACAGACTTCCACGTACTCACAGCTGATAGGAGCGGTGAGCATGCGTTGGTGATACTGCGAGATGTGTGTATCTGGATCGGTGGTCCCATAGTACAACATCAAGAGCAGCCAAGCGAATCTTTTTGGTACTTCGCTAAGGACGATAGCGTTATTGATGAGTGTATCCGCATAGGAGTTGGGAGTGCTCTTGATAATCGGTGGAGCTACTCCCGAAAGATGCTTTATCATATTCTCAATGGGTTTTAGCCTTCCCATTAGCATGGCTTCTACACCAAGGGCCTCGTTGGCGATTCCCTCGTAGGGTTTGCTAGGGCCGCTATGATGGTGCGAGCCAGGGTTCTAGGTCAGCCCTGAGCTTGGAGTCTCAAGCGTTCGAGTTTACTTAACGACTTTCGCTGGTGTTTTGCATGGTGTCTGCATCGACAAGATTTTCCTTTAGAACCTATCCCGCCTTTCATCGTCTTTGTCATCACTGTCGGGTGTAACAGCGTCTATCTCCGCCGTCAAAGCTTTGAGAACCGCATTCTCGTCTCCCAGCTCCTTCAGGCGAGCTTCATTTTCTCTTAGCTTTGCTGAGATCAGCCGTATTCTTGAAGCTTTACCGCGATGGCTGCATCGTCGGCTCGCTCAGGTGTTTCCTCATCGTGTTGAATTGCACCTACTTTCTCGGATATGGGTTCGAGGGTTTTGTTGTTCTCTGGTTTGGATGAACTGTTAGATTCCCTCATCTTTGTTTCCTTTTTCTTGTTGAAATCTCACCCTCCTTCTAGCGCCAAACTGTCTGGGATTTTTTGGTGATTCTTCGATGGAGAAGAACAAAGGATATCGATGGTTTTTAGGGTTTTAAGAGAGATGAGCGTAAGAGATAAAGAAATTTATGTAAAATGATTTCTTTTATCGATGCTTAAGAGAATCAATTACAATATGAGTTTTTGGTGCCAAGTCCGAATCCTAAAATTAGAGTTCTTCCCTTTGTATTTATAACCCTTGAATCAGAGTATTTTCATATATTTTATGAATGACTTCTATATTTGAGTCTATCTTATACAATAAGGAATATTTCCTAGATTCATTAAGGTATTTGTCCTTATATCTTAAGATTTAGACCGACTAAGGGGATATCCAACCAACCTCGGCTATGACCTCTGCTTAGTGGTGGTGTCCTTGGCTATGGCCGGTCTCTAAGGGAATAAAATTAATCCCATCAATATATATGGACAAAACTCCATCTTCTAAGGGCTCTCTGTCTCCCGGGCTAGCCAAAGTCTTAGTGGCTACGGCTAGTCTTCAAGGCTTTCCTCCTTCCAACGCTGGTATCCCTGAGACATCAAGCTCTAGCGCTCCCAGAAGGGTTGCGATTCTTTCAACCTCAACTTCCAAGAGGTCTAGCGTCGAATCAACGGGTGAATCGTCGAAAGGGAGTTTTCTCAGAGAAAGATTGCTTTCATACAATCCCTTTGCCATGACTAAGGCTCAACAACATCCCCTCGGGACATCTATTCCAATCTCATGCAGGTTCGTCCTCATCCTCTGGTTTCATATTTGACCCTTAGCTTAGGAATTCTCTGTTTGATCGTTTCCTTTTACAGCCGGCAATTGATGTCTTCATCCAAGAGAAACGGAAGACTGGAGATTCGTTTAGGGTTTTTGAGTCTCAATCCAATTTGATGGCTTTGGAGCAGGAGTTGGTGAGGGAGCGCTGGAGGGCTAATGAAGCAATCAGGAGTCTTGGAGAACTTGAGGCATCATCCAGGATCGTCCGCAGGAATCTGGCTGACGCTCGCACCAGGACTGAGTATGCAGAGAGGTAGCTGGCAAAGAGGCGGGTTGAGGTTGAGGAGCACTCTCTTGAATTCACAACCTTGAAGCGCCTAGTGGAGACTATATTAGAGAGTGCCTTTGCTATAGCTCCTTGAGAGATGGCCGAGGATCTGCTCTTAGGGGACCATATTAAATGGTACCTAGAGCATATTAGGCCTCCAACAAACGTGTGACCACGCGGCAGGCAGAAGAGTATGGCTTGCCACTCCCTGACTATTCCACGATGTTGATGTCCCTCTTGGCTAATAGGGCATTTGGTCTTGGTCCATCCGGTGAAACTCCATAATTAAAGGCGGAATGAAGTGTTTGTTTTCCTTTTTTGAAGCCATTGTTGTATGGCTTACAACTCTGTTTCTTTGGTCGTTTCTTGCACTTTTTCTTCTCTTTTTTTGAATGCATTAACCCGTAGCTTATTTTCTGCAACCAAAATTTCTAAGCACTCGCAAGCGTTAGGCAAAATGTGTTATCGTGACAAAATGTGTTATCCTGAACTCGTTGGGCACTAGGCCTATGAGTTTTTTAAACTCGGTGGCCGCTAAGCATGTGGGCACACGAGCCTTGCTGGACACGTAGTCTCTTGGGCACATAGCCTTTTAAGGAAACTTAGGTTTTACACTTTGTGCTAGGCACATAGACTATGGGTCGCTTGCCTTAGAATGGACAGAGGTGCACATGTTCCATAAGCTTTGCTAACTCATATAGTTAGGACGCATTGCATCAAACATGGTTAGAAGCTTGTCCGCATTACATGAACTATGGTTAGGAGCTTGTCTGCAGTACATGGATTTTGATAGGCACGTACCCTTAGTGGGAACATGGCCAAGGTGGGTACGTGGCCTTAGTCTATATCAATGGAGTTTTCTAGGGGTAATGTGTACCATTTCTCCCCCAAAGGACATAGTTGTAAGTGTTTCTTACACTACGTGAGTAATTATTTTCATTTCTTCAAGAATGTATTTCAAGACCCGCAATTTATTTTTGCAAAAAATACCTAGGAGATTTTATTACATAATCAAATTTTAGGAAAATAAAGGCCATCGGGTGGCAAGAAGAAACCAAGGCGGATGCCAAGGTTGTTTTACCTAGCATTTGTATTTTTTGAGATGGAGGGCATTCCAACTATTTGGTTGTTCTCTTCCATATCTGTCTTGCAGTCTGTAAGCTCCTACGTTACGCACCTCAATGATTTTGTAAGGTCCTTCCCAACTTTGTGCTAGTTTCCATGTGGCTTTATCCTTGGTGTTATCGAACAATCTTCTGAGGACCCAATCCCCTTGGTGGAAAGTTTGTGTTATGACATTTCTGTTGTACCTCCTTGCTACTTCTTGTTGGTAGCGCCAATTTTGCACCATGAAGACCTCCCTACTTTCTTCAGTTAGGTCCAGGTCCAGGGCTATCAAATCATCGTTGGTTTCTTCGTCGTGACAAAGGGTCCTATCTTTCTTTACGCTTATTTCTGCGGGAATAACCACCTCCGTGCCATAGACCATAGAGTAGGGAGTTTCGCCTGCTGATTTGGTAGTTGTTCGATATGCCCGTAGCACACATGGTAGTTCAGCGATCGATAGTCCTTTCTTTGCATCTAGCTTCTCTTTTAGCATGTTGACGATTGTCTTTTTGGTTGATTCGACTTGACCATTCGACTGACGATGGCTAGGCCTGGTGAAGCTGAGCTTAATTTCCCATGTTTTACAGAAATCCCTAAAGTCATTGCTTGTGAATTGGGGCCCGTTTTCTGTGACAATCTCGTGGGAAACTCCAAATCTGCAAATGATTCTTTTCCATATAAAACTTTGTATTTGGAGGTCTTTCATTACTAATAGAAAAATCTTCTGCAAATGCGCCTTAAGGAACTTCCTGACAATATCCATACCCCACTTCGTGAAGGGCACAATGCGCTTATTGGTCTCTAGTTCCCTAGAAGTAGCTTCGACACTTGAGCATGCATCTAACAATGTTTGAAATTGCGTGCATGTAGCTTTGCATCATTGGATAATGCTGGCCAATAATAGCTTGCTCTTTGCATCCTCAGTGCGAGACTTCTACCCCGAGAGTGTGATCTGCATGTGCTGTCGTGGAGTTCTTCCAATACGAGTCTTGCTTCGGGCCATCAAAGACACCTTAGCAATGATCCCCAGAAGGATCGTCGATAAAGGTTTTCTCCAACTAGGGGCAATACCTTGCTGCTTTTTATTTAACCTTGACACACTCTGCTTTTAGGTTAGGTAGGGTACCATCTTTGAGATACCCTATTATTGGGGTTCTCCAATTGTACGTTGGCTACGCTGATTGTTGGTCTGATCCATCGCCTTTTGTTGCATCCGCTGTGAGTACTTCTTTAGCGATGGCAAACTATTGCAGCATTAGCAAAGGGATGTCCAGTTTTCAGTGGTTTGCAATGTCGAGCCATGGCGTCAATCTGGCTATTCTCTTCTGGGGGAACTTGATGCAGCTTGCATTCTTCAAAATCTGCTATCAGTCCCTTGGCTGATCCAGAGTATCTATCCACGGTGATGTTTCTAGCTTGATAATCCCCTGGATTTGATTTATAATCAGGTTAGAGTCGCTATGGACCACGATTCTATGGGCTCCTAATTCCCTAGCCAGAGGGAGCCCATATGTGAGAGCCTCATATTCAACTTCATTCTTCGTAGCCTTGGATTTGCATCGGACCGGCCGTGATGTCGTTCCGCCATGGGGTGATGTTAGTACGATTGCCAGTCTTGTCCCCATGGCATTACTGGAACCATCAATGTGCAATTTCCATTCCCCATTAGAACTTGCAGCGTGGAGAGATTAGACTTCTTCTTTCACTATCAGCTCCCTGGCTTTTGTGAATTCAGCTATAAAGTTCGCCAACGCCTGATTTTTTATGGCGGTGGCTGGTATGAAAATTGCATCATATTCCCCTAGCTCCACTGCCCATTTGGTTAACCATCCTGGCACTACAGGCTTGTGCAGGATGGTTTTGATTGGAGCTGAGGTGACTAGGACCATCGGGTGTGCTTGAAAATATGGCCTTGGTTCTGAGGGGCTACTACCAAGGCTAAGGGTAACTTCTCCAGGTGACTATATTGTGTTTAGGCATCCAAAAGCGATTTGTTGACGTATTATATGGGGCATTGTATGGCGTCTTCTTCTCTAACGAGGACAACACTAACAATGTGGTCGAACACAACCAAATATAATAGCTATGGTTCCTTGTCTTTTGGTTTGAGGAGCAACAATGGCGTGGATAGGTATTCTTTCAAGGCCGCCAAAGCTTCTTTGCATTTGTCGTACCATAAAACTCCTTTCTCTTCTTAAGGGCTTCGAAGAAAGGGTGTGGCATATCTGACAACCTTGAGATGAACCTGCTCAGAGCCGCCATTCTTCCCATCAACTTCTGGATGTCCCTCGGACTTTAAAACATAGGAATCCCTTGGATAACTCTGATTTGCTATGGATTAGCTTCAATCCCTCTATGTGTAGATGTAGCCTAGGAATTTTCCAGAGCTAACGTCGAAAGAGCATATAGACGGGTTGAGCTTCATCTTTTATTTCTGGAGAGTATCGAAATTCTGCTGAAGGTGCATGATGTGATATTCTGCCATAAAGGATTTCTCTCACAAGTCGTCAATGTAAACCTCCATAGTCTGACCAATGTGTTTGGCGAACATTTGGTTGACCAACTTTTATTATGTTGACCCTGCATTTTTAGACCAAAGGGCATGACCTTGTAGCAGTAGATTCCTTGAGACTTCATAAAGACCATCTTTTCTTGGTCGCTGGGATGCATCATAATTTGGTTGTATCCACTAAATGCGTTCATGAAACTCATGAGTTGATGCCCTGCGGTAGGTCCCACTAGCTTATCGATATGTGGAAGAGGAAAAGGGTCTTTGGGGCAGGCTTTGTTGAGATATGTAAAATCAATGAAACCCTCCATTTCCCATTTTACTTTTGCACCACAAACGACGTTGGCCAGCCACTCCGAATATTGCACCTCTCTCTATAAATCCAGCTTCAAGGAGGTTTCTCACTTCCTTGTTAACGATGTCGTATCTTTCTGGAGCGAATCTCATTCTCTTCTACTTCACCTGTGGATGATCCGGGTCAACCATCAGTTTGTGAGAGGTGATTTTAGGATTGATCCCGGCCTGCCTGCATGTGACCAGGCAAAGCAGTCTTGGTTTTATTGGAGAAAGCCTACAAGCCTTTCCTTTAGGTCCATGAGGAGACGCGAACCAACCCTCAACTTCTTGCTAGGGTTGCCTTCCACTAAGGGGACTTCATCGAGCTATTCGATCTTGGGTTCCTCGTCATTGGTATTAGCCTTGGCCAAAACTTAAATTAGAGGTGCAAGTTTATTTTTGAGGGTAACCTCATAGCATGACCGAGCATCTTGTTGCTCACCTTTGATCTCTCAAGTTCCTCAAGGTATATGAAATTTCATGACTTGGTGTAACATGCTAGGGACACCTCCCATGGAGTTGATCCAGGGCCTATCCATGATGGCATTGTACGATGATGGACAATCCACGATAGCGAATCAGGTCAGTCAATGGACTCTTCAACCACAAACTCCTAGGGTGACTTCACCAATGGTTTGGACTATCTCTCGACTGAACCCAATCAGAATGCTTGATTTCTGCACGAGGTTTGGCTCTAGAATGCCTAATTCCTTAAAGGTCTTTACAAAAAGAATGTCGGTCGAGCTTCCGCTATCGATCAAGTTTCGTTTAACAGCACAATGTGCTATTGTTAGGGATACCACTAAGACATCATGCTGGATAGCATGTCCCCTGCTCTCTTAGTAGGGAGTGAAGCTTATCTGGATCATGGGTGATCCTTCACTCTTGGGCCTGCTCGAAACATGAAGGACTTCCGGGGGTGGAAGGCTCTTTGGTCTTGCTTGATCCTTAACCCATTCGAATCCTCCTGATATATAACTGATCACCCTAGTAGGCCTTGGCTATTCCGGGGTCTATTCTTCCAAAGATTTGGGGCACTTGGACTGGGCTATTTTGGTACTCAACCTAGCAAGGAATTTTTTAAGAAGGCCTTTGTTTTGGAGATCCCTTAATTCTTGCCATAGTAAAGCATAATTTTTTGTAGGGTGATCGTGGTCCCAATGGAAGTCGCACCACTCGAAATTGCTATTCTTGGAGTGGATGGATAACCATGGCCTTGATGTCGACATCACATTGCTAGTGAAGCGCCTCAGATCTCCGAAAGAGGTCCATTGGTACTATGGTTAGGACGTCCTCAATTGACTTGGGCAGCGTCACACATTTGCCCAAGCTGGCTATGGACATGGATTTCCTTCTGCTCGTGGTTGACCTTGGGGTCGGCTCTCCTGTTTGCTAAGGATCTTTTCTTGCTTAAGATTTTACGGCCTGCCTTTGGGGCTAGCTAGGTTTGGTAGGCGTGGTCTTCTTTCCTCTTGATTTGTGCCCAGACTTTAGAGAGGACGACTTCCATGGTGTGACAGGGGTACTTGGTGAGCTCTTTGTAGATATCGTCATCATTCCATAGTCCTTGCCTGAAGGCAGAGATAGTTGTGGAAACAACGCAGTTTGGGACTGACACTTTTTTGTTGTTGAAGCGTTCGACGTACTCTTTAAGGCTTTCGCCTTCGTGTTGGTTGACGCGGTAAAGATCGTCAGAGGTACGACTTAGGGTGCGGCTACTAGCGAATTGCTCAACAAAATGATCCGTTAATGTTGTAAAGAGTCGATGAGCCATTAGCTAAGTTGGAATACCATAGAAATGCTGACCCCGTATGGCTTGCTCCGAAACTTTTGCACATGTACATTTCTATGGGTTCATAACTGACGAACGTAGTGAGAATTCGTTGGCGGTACATGGAGATATGTGTGCCTGTGTCTGAGGTCCCATCGTTTAATGGTATTGATGGGCAAACAAACTTCCTTAGGATTTCACGAAGGGCTATGGCATCGACAAAAGGTGTGTCCGCGTAGGAGTTAGGAGTGCTCTTGATTATAAGTGGAGCTACTCTTGGAAATCGCTTGATCAAATTCTCCATGGCCTTCCGCCTTCCCGTTAACAAGACTTCTTGTCCAGTGACCTTGTTAGCGTTACCTTTGTGAGGTTTTCTAGGGCCACTATGGTGGTAAGAGCCTGGGGTACAAGTAATTCTTGAGCTTTTAGTCTGATGCGCTCGTGTCTCCTTAGAAACCTTTGTGGATGTTTCATCCAAGGACTGCATCGTTGAGACTCTCTCCTTGAATTTGACTCGTCTCTCGACGCCGTCATCGGTGCTTGATGTTTGAGAACCTCTCTCTGCCGCCAAGGCCTTGAGAGTCATGTTCTCTTCTTCTAACCCCTTCAATCAAGCCTCGTTTTGTCTCAGCTTTGTTGTGATCGCTTTGTACTTTTGAACCTTCGCTGCAAGGGCGACGTCTTCCATCGTCTCAGGTGCAACTTCTTTAGATTGATTTGTGGCTGATGTGGATTCACGACTCGTGCTTTTCTCTGGTTCGGAAGAACTGTTTGATTCACTTATGTTTTTCTTTAGTTCTTGTTGAAATCTCTCCCCTCCTTCTGGAGCCAAACTGTCTAGGGTTTTTTGATTGATTCTTTAAGGGAGAGAGAACAAGAACGAAAGCATGTAAAAAATCCTTTATTGATGCTCAAGAAATCAATTACAATGAGTGTGTTTCAAGTAATAGTAATTTGATCCTTGAATTAAGGTTCTTTCCTTTAAATTTATAGTGTTCGAATAAGAGTATTTCCATATTCTTTTATGGATAAATTTTAGTTTCAAGTCTATATTTACAATAAGAAATATTACCATAATTCAATAAGGTAAATCATTATTAGGGAGTATTCGGTCAGCCTTGGCTCATGGTCTTAGAGTGGCTACGCGTCTTAAGCTAAAGGTTTGGTTAACACGTTCAACTAAGGAGGATATTTATGTGCCCCCGAACTTGTTAAAGTTAGGCTCTAAGGGAATAAAATTACCTCCAACCGATCTTATTCTTTTTACAAACTAAAATAGACATCACCAGCGAAAGCGGCAAAATAAACTCTAGTTATTATAACAAGCTTAGCACGGACGATCAATAGCGACGCAAACAGAATATCGGTGATCAATAAAGTCATCCCCAAAAATTTCAGCGATGGCTCAACTCATCTTTTCTGCCTCTGCAAAATTGGTGTTAGGCTTTAGGGAAGTTTTGGTTTTGTGCCACATGTCTATCTTCAATCTATTATGCTTTTAGTTTTATTGTCACTAGAGGATGACCGCGCTACGCGCGGTTTATTTGTTTAATTAAATATATATAAATATTTTCGGAAAAGATTTTTAAATTTATTTTAAATACAGTTGTTTTAGTCTGTTTTTATTTTGTTGTCCTAAGATAACACATGTATGAGCACGATTACGGTTATTTAACCGACAGTTGAAGTTATAACATTGCTTTAATCTTTATCTTAACCTTTTGATAAGCGGTTAAAACGGTTGCAGTTCAAAACGATTACAGTTAATAAGGATATAGTTAAACACGTTTTTTTAAGATTATGATACGGTTATAATTTACCCAAAATATTTTTATTCTTTTTTATTTAAGTACGTAAAATAATTTGATTTTTAGTAAAATATTTAACTTTATTATCTAAATTTCTTTTAATCAAACAACTTCTTAGAGTGGTTGAGTTGACTAACAAACTCAAAATCCTCACAAAAAGGGTTGTAATTTATATGTTCTCTAATTACAAATTTTGTGGTGAATTAAATATTATTCAACGATACAATTACAATTGTCATGGTATCATTTTGTGATCGTAATAATAACCTATATATTCCATAGGCATATCAAACATAGTTTTAACAAACATTTTTCATTCTAAACTAATTATTTATTGAAATATTAGTTATTTATGTTCTTCTGTTAAAGAATTTAATTTTTTTAGGAAAAAATATTAACTATATATATAACATTTACTATTAAACTTAGCCAATATCAATTTAAATGATTTAAAATATGTTTTAGACTTAGATTAAGTAAATATTAATTATATATAATTTTCTATATCATATTAACATCAGACTTTGGATCTTCTTAGAGAAAAAGATCTAAGTGTTCCTCCTCCATCTTTTCCCAAAGTGGAATCTGAATCCGAAGAAGGCGAAGAAAGTGAAGAAAGTGTTGTTACAGAGAGTTTGAATCTTCTTCAAGAGAAAGATGGAAATATTGTTCCTCCTTCTCCTTCTCTTTCTCCTTCACCACCTTAGCCTTTTATTATTTTTATCACTATTAAAGACATTTTTTGGTAATAGAAATACTTGTTTCTAACATAATAATATTTTAACCCTTGACTAAGAAGATGAAAAAGAAAATTTTGTTACAGAGTTTGGATTTCCTTCAAGAGAAAGATGGAAATTTCTCCATCCCTTTCCTTCTTTTTTCATCATTGTAATTTTTTAACTTGTACTGGAAAACTTTATTTCCAACATATGAACTTTGACAATATAATGTCTGTGTTCTTAAAAGTTATATTTCGATATGGTCTCTGTTTTGAAGAGTTTAAAGTGGGTGGAAAAACAAAATTTGAAAGTAGAAGGATAACAATAAGAGGGAAAAAAACTTAGATCCTATTGCCAAGTTTTGTTGGATTTTCATAATTATGTAATTCAATTTCGCGCTAAGCGCAAATTATTTATAATTTTTTGTTTTAATTTTGGCTAATTTAAATTGATATATGAATTTTGAACTAAAATTAAACTATTTAATGGTATTCATATTTTAAGAATTAGTTAAAAATAATTTAATTTCTATTTAACTTTTACGCTTTAAATTTGAACCGAAATAATATGTCAATCATACTCTCACTAACTTTGACACATGCAAAATTCTTTTTTGGTCTTCTTGGTGTAGTATAAAATTTCAACTGTTATATTTCCTCTCTTTGTAGAAAGTTTTTTTCTTCTTTTTTTTTTGCCGAGGACATTGTAGCCTAGTGGTTGAGTCTCCAAAGCCAATCCTCATGCACCATGATCCGTTTGTCGACCAAAAAGATGTGGTAGGTTTTCTTCTTGTTTTTTTAAGTATTGCACATAATTTTAAAAAAATTAATGATTAATAATAAGATGTAGAATTATTTTGCAGGAAACAATATACAATAACTCTAACCAATAATAATGTAAAAATTCAGTTAATCTCAGTAAGCACTTCTTGAATCCTACAATTAAATAAAAACATCATTAAACTAAAAACTGTTTCGGTCAATAAGAAAAATTGGAGGGGATATTACTAACCGTTACTTAGAATTTTCTTTTTGAGACAGCAAGAGTAACATATTTTATATTTTTCATGCTATTTCCCAAATAAATTATTAAATAGTGTAAAAACAATTTTAGTGGAGAATTTCTTTTTAGGGGAGTATTAGACTTTAAATAATTGATACCCGAGGTTCCGCTTACTTCTCTCTGATACCAACACAATGCTTGATCATTTTGAATTTTGGAGGCTTGGAGGGATAGTTAAAACCAGCAACCGCATCGCGGGAAAAATGGCGGAGAGCGTTACTCGTGACCATAGGTATCAATCATATGTTGCGCAAAAGGGACTTTCATGGCTTGCGAGAAAACTTGAAGAGGAAGCTTCTCCATTACTCATTTAAAGAGTTCCGTGATTCACACTACTCTCTTTTTCTTCTCAGTGTTGAGTCTCTGTTAATGTGACCATCGTTGGTCTTAATGTTTTGTCTTTTTCTCTGTTGGTAAAGAGTAACCTTATGGTTCTTTCTCTTTGCCTTGTTACTTGGCTTGTAAGCTACCTCCATTTTTGGATTAAAAAAAAAGACTTTAAGACTGGAAGATCCGAGTCATATACTCTTTTTATTTTTTGGTTACACGTAAATAAATTTTAGACATCTGACATGTATTTGTAATTTTTTTCAATTTCTTATCGATCTATGTTTTTGAACAAAATAAATGTTCGTAATTATGGTTATAAATGATCCAATTATGGTAATATAACAATATCACCAAAGTAATCAACTTCTTTTTTTAGATTGTCATTGGCTTTCTTTCTTGTGTGATTAGTTTATTAATGCCTGATTCTCGGTGAAATTTAGTATGTTGTAGTTTGGACAGGGAACATTAGTTGGGCCTGAGACAAACGTAACCGAACCCAGCCGGAAAAAGCAAAAATCTGAAAGGCTCCTAGCTTTAAATATTTCGGGTTCTCAAATTGATCGGATTTGAACCAGAAATTTAATGCATTTATTTTAGGATTTTTATGTATGACTATTGCTTAAGTGACCAGAATCTGTTCCGAGAAAATCAATATCGCTTAAGTGAACCAATGTTCCCAAACTACAAAAACGATCGAGGCAGTAAGGTTGATGGCCATTAAAACCTTTCTTTAAGATATCAGAGATGGCAAACATGTGGAAAGCAAACATGTATTCATGCCCTTAATGCCTTGGGTGGCTTATATTGAGCCTACATGATGAGACACAGCAAAAATTTTTTTTACCTTATTAGTTAGATTCAAGCTTCTACTTTCAAGCAACTCCTGAGCTAGTAGGCGAGATAGGATTGTGTTACCTTGCTGCTAGTAAGAAGCAATTCTGTCTAAGTAATAAATCCAAATTTCGAGCTCTGTCCTCCCACTTGTTTTTGTCTTTTCTCCATTATCATCCTCATCGAAACTAAACTCTTGTAGCATCTTCCAGTTCTAACTCCATGGATCGTAGACATATGTGTAAATTCTTATGTTTCTAGAGATTCGGAATAATCAACATCAATCAATTCTTCTTTTGACCATATATCACCAAAAAGACATAAGACAACGAAGTCAAAACTACCTGAGAGATCAAAAGAACCAGCCAGCCAAATAATCAGAATGAAGCAGAAGAAAACAATGCAACAACGACATTTCAGAAGAAAGATTAGCTCAAAACCAAGATAAAGAAGAAGGAGAAGAACTTTCTAAAACCTGATGAAAATGCTAAGTCCCTTAGAGAACCAGAGTCAATACAGCAAGTATCACAAAATTAGTAATCCCTGAGAACATTTTTTGAGTTTATAAGTCAGCTAAAGTCAACGAATTCGTAATCACAATCACAGTCAAAACAAGAAATATAATTCGAAGTCCAAACGAAACACAGAGTTATATCATCGTACCGGAAAATTCCGTAACTTGATCAAATTTGAAAAGAGCTTTGATTACGAAGAATATGAATTGATAACCCACCTACCAAAAATCACGAAATTAGAGAAAAATTCAGCTTGAAATTCTCGAGATAATGTAAAAGAAACGATCGCACCGAAAAAAGAAGCAGAAGAAGAAGAAGAGTTTCTTACCCAGAGGAAGCACATAAGTTCTTGCAAATCTATTCCTTTCTTCCTAACCTTTTTCCAACCAAAATGAGTAGCCAACAACCGTGCGAAAATTAACCATCAATATAAACAACAGTTAATCTAAGGAATATGCCAATTATCTTCTTTCTCAAAACCTCCGAGTTTCCAATGTTAACAACAGTTAATTTAAGAAACTTGTAGGCGCGTCGGTGGATGTACATACCTTGGAGTCCATGAAAAGGAGTTGGAGACCTTATTGAAGTTCCTCGCTTCTTAGAAGTGGAGGAGCCGGCCTGAAACGTCGCCTCTGCAGAACTTGTTGCTTTCATCGAGGATCTTGAAGGTCTTACGACATGACCTGCCATGTTTGTTGGTTGGGATCGTTATTGAAGCTAGGGATTGAGGGTAGGTGGAGATGGAGGATGGTAGCTTTATAAGATGGTTGTGGGGGCGTTGAGGATATGTGAGGAGTCTCCATTTTGAGACGTTTCGGGAAAATAAGTGTGAAAGCGGAAGGTGGGTGGTCTCGATGTTTTAATGAGGGTGATCAATGACTCGATTGTAACGGTGGTGATCAATGGAGGTGGATTGCGGTAGTAGCTAATTAGGTTTTGTGAAGTGGAGAAAGTAAAGATGACGAAGTGGAAGATTTGTGATTTGTTTAGAGGGTTTAGTGGGCTTTCTTTGGGGAGAAGAGTTGGGCTTAGTTAGATTAGGGGAATATATTTTTGATATGTCCAATAGCAATTGTGTGCGTGAATTGTAGATGGAGGTGGCTGACGTGGCGTGTAATGGTGAGAAGACAAATAACCTACGTGGATACTCTTGGAACCCTCAATTAACAACTTTTGATTAGTTAGATTGACGCGGTCGCTGCGTTAATGAAAAGAACACCACTATAATACTCAATATAGTAATAGTATAGTAATATTATTCCCTCAGATATAATAATCCTATCCCCTGTACATTAATTAGTAAGTAAGTTTGTCACATGTCATCACTACAATTGTTTTTAACAAAAAATTATGACATGACAACTTAAGTTATGAGAGAGACCCCAAACAACGCGAACCCTTGATTTCTTAATCCGCCGTCGCCGATCTCGACGCCGGCAAGACCCAATCACCATGCCAAAAAACAAAAAAGCTAAAAATCGACCTCCTTCGGGCTCTCCCACTGGAAGCCCCAAATCTGCTCCACCATCCCCGCCGATTTCAAAGTCATGCGCATCGGAGCTTCCGACTCCTGTCGTAACCCCGCCGATTTCAAAGTCATGCGCATCGGAGATTCCGACTCCTGTCGCAACCCATCCACTTCCTGCTTCTCAATCCCCGAAGCAAAGCATTGTTAAGGAGCCTTTGACTGAAAAATTGGTAGCTCCTCCCGAATCAGCCGTCGCCGGAAACAATATCTCTGAATCAGCCGATGCCCTGACCACTGCTCAGACATCTGTTCCTATTCGAGATTCCATTTCAACGGAGGTGCTCTGTAAAGTCACCGAAGCTGACACGACTGCTCTCTGTTCTGAGAAATCCATCTCCTCTGGAGAGCGAACAAATGGCGCTGATGTCAACACCTTAGAAGTTGGGAGCACCGCAGGTCCTCATCTTCTGTGGAAGGATCTCGTAAAGGGTATGAAGCTGGAACCAAAACAGAAATCATTCATGCTTGATTCGGGTGAACCTTGTGTGAGAATACCAAATTCTGTAATCGAAAGAAATAAGAAATTGTGGGACAACTTCATCCTTGGTCAATTCTATGAAGAAGCCCCGGCCCGTGGCGCGGTTCACGCCATAGTTAATGGTATTTGGAGTAAGCAAAGGCAAGACATATCGGTAAACAAGTTGGAAGACAACGCCTTTCTTTTCTGTGTACCTTGTCCGATTGCTCGTCGGCGTATTCTCAGTCAAAGTCTATGGCAAATAGACGGCCAGACTATGTTCGTTGCGAAATGGTCGCCGGGCCTTACACCGGACAAGCCAACTTTGGCAAGGGTTCCGGTGTGGCTAGAATTCACCGAAGTACGCTTCAGTTCTTTAATGAAGATTCTCTGCAAGAAATCGCGGGTATGGTGGGTCATCCTATATGTCCACATTCTTCCACAAAAGATATGACAAATATTGAAGTCGTGAAGATTTATACAGTTATAGACCCTCGAAAACATTTACCGGAAGTTGTCAACGTTCAATTCGACTTGGGGGAAATAGCAAGAGTAAAGGTATCCAGCCCTTGGTTGCCCTCACTCTGCTCCTTTTGCAAGAAAGTCGATCATACTATCTCAAGATGTAAAGCGGGACCTCCTAAATGCCCGCTTTCTAACTCTGTAAAACATTCAAAAGAGGGTTGTCCATGGTTCCTTAAAGATAAGGGGAAGGCACCTGAAAAGAAGCTTCTACCTCTGGCTCACACCCATAGGCAGATTCATCCCGGGTCAAGCAAACCCTCTCTAAAGTCGGTTGTAAATCAAAATAAAGGAAATACAGCTGCTCAGCTTGCATGGAAGGAAGTAGTCAGAGGTGAATCTTCTTCAACTTGGCCTCCCGCTGCCTCAGATATCCTCCCTGCTGTAGCAGCTATTCTTCCTACACCAAAGGATCTTCAGGGTATTGCTCAAAATGCATTGAATAACACAATGACGAAGAAGACCTCTGGTAAAGTTGAGAATGCAGAAACATCTATGCCAGGGAAGGATTTCTGTATTGATCTTTCTCAATCACTCTTTGTGGGAGGGGCAAATGAAAATCATATCAGCTCAAAAGAATGTTCTGAAAAAGATAAACTGTCTGATTTATAGTTCTCCGAAAAAGAAGATAATCCGAATACAGATAATGACAGGTTCATAGAAGTCATCTCAAAACGGCTCTTGCGGAAGAATAAGAGCAAAGCATGGGCAGAGGCCCAGACCAACCTCTAACTTTTTTATTCCATGGATCTTTTTTGTTGGAATGTTAGAGGAATAAATAACTCTGTAAAGCGGTTAGCAATTCGGAAGTGGCTTCGAAGAAATAAGCCGTTTTTTGGGAGTTTCGTTGAAACTCACGTTAACCCGGAGAGGTTCAAAGAAATCTTCAACAGGGACTTCTCCGGCTGGTCCTTTGAGTGTAATTATGAATTCTCGGATTTGGGTAAAATTTGGATTCTTTGGCATCCTTCGGTAAGGGTCACTATAGTCTGCAAATCCCTTCAAATGATTAGCTGCATTGTGAGGTTTCCCTCTGGATCTCAAGAGTATGCATTGTCTTTTGTTTATGGTTCAAACGCGTTTGAGCAAAGGAAGCTTCTATGGGCTGAAATTCAAACTTTAGCTTCCACCCAGTTTGCTCATCTGCCTTGGACCATACTCGGAGATTTCAACCAACACATTTTTCATTATGAACACTCAGCAGCGAATAGTCATTCAACAACTCCTGGTATGATTGATTTCTGGAACTGTATTTCTCAGGCTTCCCTTTCAGATTTGGACTATTGCGGTAACACATTCACTTAGACGAACAAAAATCCGGTAAATCTGATCGCGAAAAAGCTAGACAGGATATTAGTGAATGACTTGTGGTTGTCTGTTTTTCCCAACTCGCTAGGGGTCTTTGAAGAGCCAGGGATCTCAGACCATAGTCCCTGCTATGTGTACCTCGATACGTTGAAAGAAACGAGAAACACTACTTTCAAGTTCTTCTCAATGCTAAATCAGCATGAAGATTTTTAGGACGTACTAAGCTCCTGTTGGAATTCTATGGAGTTTGTCGGGACAAAAATGTTGAAGATCTCTAAAAAGCTAAAAGAGATTAAAGGTATCCTTAAATCTTTTAGCAGGGAACACTTCTCGGGCATTGAATCTCGAACTACTGAAGCTTTCTCAGACCTGCTTCAGTCCCAGCAGGAAGTGCTTCATCATCCAACAGCTTTCAATGCTCTAAAAGAGAGAGAGGCTCATGAGAAATGGGTTATGTTAGAAAGGGCAGAAGAGATATACCTTCGTCAGAAATCAAGAGTGAAATGGTTTCAAGAGGGGGATTGCAATTCTGCATTTTTCTACCGTACTCTTAAAACAAGACAAGCATACAACAACATTCATTTCCTGGTAAATGACCAAAATCAGATCATAGACTCAAAAAAAGGCATGAAAGATTTAATTTTCAGTCACTATAAGGGACTCTTGGGTGGACCAACCATGGTGACTTCTTTCTCATCCCAGGAAATTGCGGAGTTAGTTTCCTTTTGTTGTTCTGAAGATGCTAAGCAGAAGCTATCTGCCAGATTCTCGGCCTTGGAGATTCAGCAGGTGTTCTTCTCACTCCCAAAGAATAAAGCTCCAGGTCCGGATGGTTTTCCTGCTGAATTCTTCACAGAAAACTGGAATATCGTGGGTCAAGATGCTATAAACGCAGTCGTTGAGTTCTTCGATTATGGACAGCTCCTCCAACAGTGGAATAGTACGGTCTTAACTTTCATTCCAAAACTGCCAAACGCTTCCAGAATTACAGAGTTCCGGCCTATTTCATGTTGTAATACTCTATACAAAGTGGTTTCGAAGCTTCTTGCAAACAGACTAAAGCAAGTAATCTCGGATATTATTTCAACATGTCTGTCTGCTTTTATCCCCGGCCGTTTACTTGCAGAAAATGTTTTGTTGGCAACCAAGCTCGTCCAAGGTTATAACTGGAAAAATATTTCGAAACGTTGTTTGCTGAAAGTTGATCTGCAAAAAGCCTTCGACTCGGTGAATTGGGAATTTGTTCTAAATACTCTTGCAGGCTTGGACTTTCCTCCTTCTTTCATCAATATGATCAGATGGTGTATGACTTCAACGAGGTTTTCGGTGTCAATAAACGGAGAACTTGCAGGTTATTTCAAAGGTACAAAAGGCCTTCGCCAAGGGGACCCTCTCTCCCCTTATTTGTTTGTTCTGGTCTTAGAAGTCTTCTCCCAATTGCTTTTCAGCAAATACTCTTCCGGTGAAATTGGTTTCCACCCTAATGCGACAAATCCTCAGGTTACTCATTTAGCCTTTGAGGATTATCTAATGATCTTTTTTGATGGAGAAAAGTCCTCTTTGGAACAGATTTCTTCTGTGTTAGAATCCTTTGCAGCGTGTTCAGGGCTTACAATGAATTCGAAGACAGAGTTGTTCATAGCGGGTTTGAAGCGAGAAGAAACCGATGCCCTAACAGGTCTTGGTTTCAGCCTTGGTTCTCTCCCAGTCCGCTACTTAGGCCTACCTTTAATGCACAGGAAGCTTTGTATCTCAGATTACAAGCCGCTGCTACAAAAAATTGAAGGAAAATTCTCCTCATGGGGTGCTCGAGCATTATGTTTTGTTGGCCGAAGAGAACTCATATCTTCGGTCATATATGGTTGCTTGAACTTCTGGATGTCAAGTTTTGTTCTTCCAAAAGGGTTCATAAAGAAGGTTGAAAGCTTGTGTTCTAAATTCCTTTGGAGTGGTAAAACAGATGGCCGAGCAAATGTAAAGGTTTCACGGTCCAAAGTTTGCCTACCTAAAGATGAGGGAGGGTTGGGACTAAGGGATTTCAATTTATGGAATAAAACTCTCTCTTTAAGACTAATATGGGTACTTTATGCAAGCAGATCATCTCTTTGGGCATCTTGGATTAGAGGCTACAGGATGAGAAGTGAGAGTTTCTGGGAGCAGGATGTAACAAAACATTCATCTTGGACATGGAAGCACTTGTTAAAGTTGAGACCTTTAGCTTCTCGATTCCTAAAATGGCAGCTGGGAAATGGGAAAAGAATCAGTTTCTGGTTCGATTCTTGGACCCCATTGGGTCCCCTAAATGTGTTATTTGGTAATGATGGACAAAGACAAATTGGTATAAGTCACTCCGCAACAGTTGCTGAAGCCACAAATGGTTTAAATTGGAGGATAAGGCCGGCGAGATCAGACAAATCCGTGATGCTTTACACGCACCTTACAATGATCTCTCTACCCCTAAATGATGACAATGAAGATTATGTCCTATGGGAAGTAAATTATCATCTGCAAAGATCATTCTCTACTAAGAAAACCTGGGAGGTGGTGAGACAGAGAGCTCCAAAGCAAGAGTGGACAAAAAACATTTGGTTCAAAGGAGCTATCCCAAGGTTTGCTTTTCTAATGTGGGTCACCCATCTTGACAGGCTACCTACTAAAAGCAGATTAAGAGAATGGGGAATGCAATTAAGCGATCAATGTTGTCTCTGCAACACACACGTCGAATCGAGGGACCACCTGTTTCTAAAATGTGAAATTAGTGAAGAGATATGGGCGTATGCTACAAAAAGATTACATAACCGGAGCTTCTCATTCCACAAATGGAACGCTCTAATGCTTTGGTCCCAGGAACATGACTTTGCATCACCAAAACTGCTGAGAAGAATGCTGTCACATGTTGTAATTTACATAATTTGGTGGGAAAGGAACAAGAGATTACACGACAACATGTCCACACCGACGGATGCCTTACTCAAGACTATGGACAGATGGATGCGAGATGCCATCATCGCCCATTGAGGAAAGCAAGCTTTCGCAACCCAGATGCAATTGTGGTTGAAGTTCGAGTAGCTTTACCCAAAAGAGAATTCATATCCCACTAGGATCTTTCTTGTTTTTAGTTTTTTTTGGCAAGATATCATCCTTCCGCTTATCCATTTTGTAAAATCTACAAAACTTTTATCATTTCTATGAAATTTCAAATACTTATCAAAAAAAAAAATGACAACTTAAGTTAAATTGATTGGTTATAAATTATAATTTGATTGCAACTAAAAAATTTGACATGGCAACCTAAATTCTTTGAATAAAATTAGTTATTGCCAAAACATTTAGTAGTTAGATCTCAAAAGTGTGTTGTATACGTATTTAATAAAAAAATTTATAAAACTAGGACTAATAATATGACAAATAGTTGAATAAAATATAATAAAATTAATTAAGTAGTGAGTTTGTCACATATCTTCATGATGAGTTTCAACAAAAAAATATGTCACAACACTTTAATGAAATTTTATGAAATTTGATTAGTTATAATCATAATTATATTTTTAATATTTCATTTAATAATCCCTAGATATAATTGTGACTTAATTTGACACATATCTTTATCAAATTAGTTTTTCACTAATAAAAATTATAGAGAATAACGATGTATACCACGAAAACACGTTAGCAAGTTTAATATGTACATTAATTGAGGATTTAGTTCGTCCTTTGTCATCATTATAATAACTTTTTTATCTAAAAAAATATGACATGTTTCAATTTGATGCATACTATACGCCACATATATAATTTCAAATATATGATCCAAAAAAATATTTTTGCATTAAATTATATTATAAAAATATTTAGTTTGAAGGACCAAATTTTTTTATAGTTTACAAAAAATATCAAGTTTTAAAATACAATTTATAATGAATCTGTATATTTTAACATTCATCTATACTCATTACCAATAAATTTCTATAATAAAACTATAGAGAATAATGATGTATATCAAGAAAACACGTTAGTAAATTTTGTTAAACTCATAATCATTAGTTATATCCTGATCAAAATAAAATAATTAGTTATACTAAATCAAATAAATTATTAACATTTCGACGATATTTTATCCGCGCATTGCGCAAAAAACCATCTAGTAAGAAATGAAATAGGAAGTAACTACAGTACAATAAATAAATATTAAAAGTCAACTAATCACACAAATTCTAAACCATATAATAAGCTAAAAGCTCAAAAGTTATACTTTGCATATAATATAGAACAAAAATACTACTCAATATAGTATAATCAGTGCGGCTTAATATTATTTTGTGATATAAAAATGTTTATTCGGCTACATAATTTTTACAAATAATCAAACATCAATAAAATTGAAATTAACATTTACTAACACATAACTGTTAAATGTATTTATGATACAAATTAAATTTAAAAATTCAACTTCTAGTTGTACAAAATAATTATAATGAGGTGAACTAATTGTTGTGGGATGAATTAATTAGAGTGAACGAAATTAATTAATTGGGGTGCATTAAATAATTATCCATTGTAGAAGTGTTAAAGTCTAAAATCATAGGGAGAGTAATTATTAATGGAAAAAATTTGTTGAAAAGAAAACTTACAAGTTATTAAAATGATATTACAAAATATAGTAGTAAAAAAGCACCGACATGTACGTTGAACTTGATTTTTTTTTTTTCATCAGAATTTAATATATATTAGAAACTCAAAGACAAGGTCCAGCCCATACATAAAGAAACAGATACAAGCTTTAAAAACAGAGCAAGCTTTCTACTGAAACAGAGAGAGATAACTGACAGACATAAAAGAGCAAGGTAACAGACTAACGTAAAACTGAGCTACTGTCCTCGTGAAGCAAAGGGAGAAGCCAAGCAGGAGGGCCAATGGCCACATACGAACGCCAGCGATCTTCTAAGGTGACACTCCGAGCGATACGAAAAGCACACCGATTAGCTAGACCCGTCGCCGTCTCTACTTGCCATTGAGAAACCCGTTGCAGAGAACGCAACAACTCCTGCCCATGAGCTCGAAAAGCTAGCCACTCAGGAGGTCTTGTTATCGCTCCAATCAACTCCTTAGCATCCACTCCAAAATGCACTCGACTAAAATGGTGACTGACCATAGAATCAATAGCCCACAAAAAACATTTGTGCTTGGCATCGACAACATCATCGACCAAACTAAATGACCTGCGACTATGTAACAACACATCACCTTTATGATCTCTAAGGATCCAAGAACCACCACACACACGTGTGCGTTTTGACCAAGACACACCGATATCACACTTCAACCAATCTGGTTTCGGAGGAGCCCATTTGTTGACAACCTGTTGTCGACCATCAGCGGAGAATGCGTTAATATTGTTCTCCTCTTCTTGTGCACGAAACCAGTCTCGCATATCAGCTTGTATCTTATTCACACTTTCAAAAACTTCAAACTGTCTTCCTTCAAACATTAGGCTGTTGCGGTTCTTCCACATAATCCAAAGAATCCAAGGAAATAAGCGTCTAATCGCCACAGGAACAGAGTGATCACACGACACCTCCAACAAATGATTAAAATTTGCAAAGATCGATTAAGAACTAAAACCATTTAAAGGAAGTGGAAAGTTCAGGAAGCACCAAACTTGACGAGCTTTAGTACAAGTGAATAGGATATGATTAACCGACTCCTGTGCGGTACCACAGAATTGACAATGATTAGCAACCTGCAGTCCCCGATTAGTCAAAGCATCAGCCGTCGCGAGAGCTCCGCTTAAAGCTTTCCACATGAAGATCTTAATCTTCGGAGCTGTGTCTACGTTCCACAACCTTTCTTTGATCGGATTTAGAGACGGGAGAGCAGTAACATCCTATAACAGCTCACTTTTCTTTGATTGACAAATTAACCAATAACCGGACTTAACGGAGTACGAGCCACTGCGATTATGTAACCAAGACCAATAGTCATGTTGGCGAGGAATCGACTTTATCCGCAATATACGCTTAATGTCTTCTGCGAAAAATAACTCATTGAGCTTGTCCATCCTCCATCCACTCGTTACAGGATCAATGAGATCACTCACCCGCAAGTTGAGATCAATGAAACGTGGCTTGAACAAAGGTCGTCGCATTCTGCCATCAAATAACCACGCATCAGTCCAAACCTTAACCGTTTTACCATCCTCGACCATCCGACGCAGACCTAAATAAATAAGAGAACGTCCAAAAGAGATGCTACGCCAAGCGAAAGAAGGTCTCTTTCCAAGTCCAGCCGTCAAAAAATCAGAGCCAGGAAAGTATCTACTCTCAAGCACCCTAGCCATTAGACTTAAAGGCTCCGTTAAAACACGCCAAGCTTGCTTGGCCAAAAGAGCTTGATTAAACAACTCAATATCTCTAAAGCCCATGCCCCCGTCGCGTTTAGAAAGACAAAGTTTCTCCCATCGAACCCAATGCATCTTCTGTCGATCTTCCGAAGAACTCCACCAAAAATAACTAATGGCGCTTGATAGATTCTCACAAGTGGACTTAGGGAGCTTAAACACAGACATAGCATAAACCAGCATGGACATCACGACAGATTTGATCAAAACCTCCTTACCCCCCTGTGAGAGATGACGTGAAAACCAATTTGTTAATTTGGACGTGAGCTTATCTTGAATATAGCTTAACATTTGGGCTTTGGATCCACTAAAACATTCCGGGAGGCCCAAATAAGCTCCTGTACCGCCTTCAGTAAAAATATTTAGCTTAGACTGTAATCTCGATTTGGTATCCAGAGGTACTTTCTTCCCAAAAGTAATAGCAGACTTCAAAGGATTTATAACTTGACCTGTCATCGCTTCATACTTTGCCAGAATCTAAAGGAGAACAGAACAATGATCTTCACTAGCCTTGCATATAAAAAGAGTATCATCCGCGAACAGCAAGCGATGAATCATCGGACCATCATTCGAGAATTTAATACCTTGAAGCCTCCCTAGTCTTTCTTCTTTACAAATGAGATGAATAAGGCTCTCGGTACACAAGACGAAAAGTTAAGGCGATAACGGATCACCCTGTCTCAGACCTCGTTCCGGAGAGAAACTCTGATGTCTTTGCCCATTCATTAAGACAGAATAATTGACCGATCTCACACAGAACATCACCATCGAGATCCAGCGGTGAGAGAAGCCTAAAGCTCCTAGTAACGCTTCCAGATATCCCCAGTCGATACGATCATATGCCTTAGACATATCTGTCTTTATTGCCATAAAGTCTCTAGAGATTTGATCATCGGTGCGCAAGCTGTGGAGAATTTCATGGGCAATGATTATATTGTTCGATATAAAACGTTTCTCAACGAAGGCAGACTGAGTCGGAGACGAGATACGCGGCATAAGAGGCTTTAAGCGCGACACTAAGATCTTGGAGACAATCTTGTAGAGGACCGAACATAAACTAATGGGTCTAAGATCACTCATTACTCCCGAGACTGCTTTCTTTGGAATGAGACAGATGAGCGTATGGTTCCAGTCAGAAGGAAACGTACCATCCGAAAAAAATTGTAAGACCTCAGACGTAACTCTGTCTCCAATTATATCCCAATATGTTTGGAAAAAATAACCATTCATCCCGTCAAAACCAGGCGCACTCTCTGGTTTAATCGCAAAGACAACTTGCTTTACTTCCTCTTTGGTAACATGACTCAACAGAGTATCATTCATCTCTCTGGTTACCCTTGGAGGAAAGTCTTGGAAAAAATCATCGAAAGCTGTAGGATTAGAAGTTTGAAAAAGTTTAGTGAAATAATCTGTCGCCACCACAGCTTTTGCAGAATCACTGAAGTGCTGAACACCATTCTCGCCAATAAGCTTTCCAATATGATTCCGCTTCCGATCTGCTTTCACCGATGCATGGAAAAATCGAGAGTTTGTGTCACCACTCTTCAACCATTTTTGCCTACTTCTTTGCCGCCAATAAGCTTCTTCAGCACGATAAGCCGTTGCTAAGTCTCGTTTGAGCTGAGCAAGGTTGCGAAAACATGGGAACAAAGCTGACTGCTCAAGTTCAATTTCGGCGACAAGCTTTTGTATATGGTGAGCTGAATTCGTAGTGTTCTGTCTCTTCCATGCGCTTAGTTTCTTGCGACAAAGGCTGATTTTAGACATGACAGAAGCATTTCGACTCGTATCAGGTTGGTTCCAAGCAGTGAGTATTGCTCCCCTAACTCCAGGCTTACCAATCCACCGCCGATCAAAAAGAAAATGGCGCCTCTTAAATGTATATGATTGTCCAGCACATAAAGCAAAACCGGCCGATGATCGGAGCCAGTCGGGTCCAAGAAAACTTGATGAGCCTTCGGAAAGTTCCTTATCCAACACTGATTACTGAAAACACAATCCAATTTGCATTGTATCCAATGAGTATGACGAACACCAGCCCATGTATAACCATTACCAGAGCTTGGGAGTTCTTGCATATCACATGCATCAAGCATATCAGAGAAAGGTTTAAATGATAAATCACTTCTTCTTGGGCCCCCAATCTTTTTGCCATTATGTAAGATTTCATTAAAATCACCCATAAGACACCATGCTTCCTTTCTGTTCGCATTAAACCGCAACAAGCGCTCCCAAACCATATGACGTGAACCAGAATCAGGGGAACCATATACACAGGATAAGAAAAAACTAAAACGATCAAACTGCACAAAAACATCCATAACATTCTTATTTACAAACTTGAGATCCATCTTAACAATGCCCTTCCACAAAAGCGCTAAACCACCACTTAAACCATCCGGTTCTACTGTAGAAACATTATCAAAACCCAACCAAACTTTTAGATCAACTAAAACATTCTTCTTGTTCTTGGTCTCCATTAGGAAAAGAATCTCAGGGGAATACAACTTACATATATCCCTAAGACGTTGAACTGTCAAGTCGGGACCAATTCCTTGACAGTTCCAGCTCACAATGCTCATAACCCTTTCGGCCCTCCCTTACTCGGGACAACCTCTTTCTGTTTTTAGGCAACGGGGAAGAAGAAACAATAGCCTCTGATGCTTTCCACTTTGCAGTAAGAGGATCAGGACCTATATGATCGTCAACAGGTAAGGAGACATGGGAAGCACTGTTAACAACAGCTTGATTCTGCACTGTCTTACGAGCATACATCTTCCTTTTAAGCTTTGAAGGTCGACGTCGGCCCTTAGATGATTGAGAGACAGCCCCGGAAGAACTGGCCTCTGTGTGACCAATTTTGGAAACCTTAGGGCTGTTTTGCAAAACTTAATCAGCTTTAGCAGAGACAAGACTTTGCTGAATAGCTGTAATAGTATCAGAATCCAATCTGTTCCGATTTCCAGAGAGGATTGCTCCTCCCATAAACTTTGGTTGCGGCTCATGAGTAGCAACTTGTTCACTCCTCTTTTCAAAATCAAAAACGATTCCCTTACCCTTGTCGATATCAACATGGTAAATAGGAGGAGTTTCCAAACGTAGCATAGAACTTTGAGCGCAAGGTTCCTTCTCCACCTCTGCAATTGTCTTTTGGATACGAAGTACACGGGCTTGACGTTCCGCATTATCATCCACTAGTAGATATTGGCGCATTTCATGAAGAACTTCCGGCGCTATACGAGGCCTTCCATTATTTGGGTCGATACCAACTTGGTCCTCCGACAAAATGCCATAGAGAGGATCGTTAGACTTCAGAATAGGCTCTGGAAGTGAGAAAGTACTCTGTTCCTTGTCCTGCATAACCGTTGCACATGGCCGGTCTTGCGACAACAGGGGACAAAGTTCTTTAGCATGAGTAAGCCGTTGACAATGATAACACCTCTTCTGTATTCGTTCAAAGTCATAAAGCAGTTTCACCGTTTCACCCGAGCGTAGAGTCAAAGTCCTGTAGCGGCGAACTGGTTTTGATACATCAAAGAGAACACGGACGCGCACATAGTCTTTGTTCTGAGGCCGTGTCTCATCCAAAGCAACATCTGTGACCGGACCGATAATCTCACCAAAGAACTTGATCGATGCTTTGGTATAGAGATTAACAGGTATGTTCCAAATTTGTACCCATACCGGAAAGACTTGGAGATAGTTTGCAGGAGGATTCTCATACCACCGGTCAATAACAACGGACCAATCATTAAAGGTCCAAGCCCCCTTTTCAAGAACTTCCTCCATGTCTTCTTTGTACTTGAAAATAAATTGGAATATGTCCCTACTCAAAGCAACATCATGGACTCTGCCATTGACCCGAAACTTCCGAGCTAAATCATGAATAAGATCCTCCATGGGTTGAAAGGGGGGATTCAAAGTACGACCTATGATACTTTGTACGTTCCGCTCACAAGAATAGAACTCCGGGAGATCAGGCATGATGAGAGGATGTTCATCTGCCTCTAGAGACAAAGCACCAAGGGCTTTTTCCACTGCAGAATTCATAGGAAACCAAACAAAGCAAGAGCCGAAGATGCAAGTCTTGTGAAAAACGCAGCAGAAGAAACACCCAAATCTGGAAAATTTTGAAGATAACTGCCACCAACACAAGAACAGAGAGTAACTGTCAATAAACTGTCAAAGAAATCTGAGTAAAACACACATGAACTGCCCTCAGATCGTGAACAAACAAATAGTTAAACACCAAACGCTCTTAATTGTCTTGAAGTGAAACCCTCCAAACCAAAAAGAGAGTCTTGAGCCCACCACAGGGGAAATATTTTCTCTCCCCGTTGAACTTGATTTAAAACAATCGTTACTGTTAAAAAAAAACAATAGTTATTCTCTTCAAAAGTGACAACGTTAGGGTTCTTTGTCATGGAGGCATGACGCGATTATGGTGGAGTTTTGAAGATCAAGACAACAAATCTTCAGTGGATCTCTATGGCCATGGTGACAAAGAATTGGTTATTCTTAGAGTTCAATTATGGAAAGGCATTTGCGTTGGGATTGTGTTCAAAGCTTGGGCTTTTTGCTGGTTTAATGGTTGATATGGAGAAGATTGGATCCGACTTTCTCTTATTAAGCAAATGAGACTTTTGGAATGGAAGTATCTGAAGGGATTTTCAGATCGAATTATCAGGGCCATCAGGGAAGATCTGGATTTAAAGGAAGAATCTCGATCTATGTGGGAATGTCATTAATCAAATGGGGTCTAACGAAGGAAGGTATATCGGGTATGCTAGGATTTATAGGGGATTCTCATATCAGTTCACCATCGATCAAGGAAAGCTAGATCTTAATACATTGATGAACCGATTTTGGTTGTTATATAGATGGTTTCTTCTCTAGGTATCATTTCTAGATTCTTCCTCTTTGCTCCCTAGTTGTTCTTCGGTTCAATCCATCTCACAACTTCAAGTTACAATGGTCTAAGAGTAATTTTTCTGTGGTGTCTTGGGTGGGTCATGATATTCTTCTGGTTCATATGGTCGCATATTTTGGGTGTTGTTTCACGGTTGTGATTTTGTTTTGCTTTTGGTTTGTTCTGCCAGTGAGGGTGTTTGGTGTTTGTGGTTTGTCTCATGATAGTATCATTATTTTATCACTTTTCCTTTTGATTTTAGTAAATGCTTTTTGGTATTTTTATGCTTTTCTTTTTCAAAAATGGTATTTTCTTGTATTTATAGGGTTAAAAGTAATTTCAGGTCGAACAATGCATTCTAGAGAAATTTGATTCATTTGAAGCAAAAGTCAGTTTCTGGACAGTTTCGATGCATCAGAGAGATAATCCAAGATGGAGGCCTAATCCTTAATAGATTTGGATGAAATTTGTACAACCAATATAATTTTGAGTTAGCTTTCAAATGGAGTTGGTTTCAAAACAATAGAATCTTTGGATCAAAAGTTATATGCGTTTTAATGAAGACTGGTTCATCTGCCCTAAAGCTGAAATGTGCCTAGAAGTAAGCTGTGACCGGGTTTTGACAAGAATGAAGCACCAGCTGGTGCCAAAACTCTCCAAGACTGGTTGGCAAATAGTTTAGCACTAGTCTGGCCCAAAAATCAGCCATAAACCAGTGTGAACCCAATCTCGACCCCAACTTAACCTAAACCGATTTTTCTTGACCTAATACTATAAATAATTGTTTTTAGCCTTTTGTGATGGGAGATCCACGAATTTTAGGGAGAAAATAGAGTTTAGGAGGCAGAGAACTCGTGCCATATTGTTTCCTTAAAGAGATTTGATTTCAAAAGCTTCAAAAGAGAACTTCTCACTTTGTATTATTGCTAAATTTCTAAACCTTTTTGTTCTTAATCAATTGATTTTTTCTACTTATACTCGTGCATACCTATTTTTATGATGAGTTTTGAGTAGTTTACTTCTAAGGTTTAGGGGTTTGCAAAGGTGATTCATGGATTGATTGTTAGGTTGTTAGATTTCATAATTTCCTTAGGGTTCTTCATCTAGATTGTTGTTTGATGATTGTTTCTTGATTGACCATCTAGCTATTGTCATTCAAGATTAATTTACTCACTGAAAGTGTTGTTAAATTTACTTGCTTAATCTGGATGAGCGAAAACGTCGGTCTTCACAGGAGTAATTTTACCGAGTTTTTGTGAACTATCGAATCTGAACTTTATGGTTGTTATTCACTTGATTACCAATGAGAGTTGAATAATTTAGATTATTTAGACTTCAATAAATGATACTACAAAAGTAGATAAATTATCCTTGCATGATTCAAGTTCTAGGACAAACCTATTTAATTTATCGATCTATTTATTTATTTTTATTCAATCCATGATAACCTGAGATTCCCCAATGCCCAATGCTTTCTCCTATTGATAGTTTAACATTTTTTACTTGCTGATTTTAGTTTTGTTTACTGTCAATTTCGTGCATCATATCTCAAAAAAAACCCTCATTAGTTTCGCTTTAGCTTAATTCGATTCTCATAAACTCGTAGTGTGGTTCTTGGTCCTTGAGGATTCGGTCCCTAAGTACTAACACAACTTCTGTGCACTTGCAGCATTGTGATATTTCTCGAGGTAAAATTTTAAACACATCAAGTTTTTGGCGCCGTTGTCGGGGACCAATTCAATTACCTACGAGTTTCTGAATAGGATTTAGTCTAAGACTTTTTCGTTTTTCATTTCTTTATTTTTCTTTTTATTTTTGTTTACACTTTGTTTGTTCTATTAATTTCTTGTAAGAGATTAAGGAAAACAAGTAACAAGTAGTACATAATTTCTTTTCTCTTGATTTTTCAGGGAGATCGAAATGTAGCTTCAACGTCAAATAATCAGAGAATTCGACTCACCGTGTAGTTCTTACATCAAGAGGAATCCAATCTGCCTTGCACAACCTCTAGGAGTATTTAATATCAGCCATGAATTCGTATCATGGCTTGATAAACATCAATTTTGTGGCTTAGCTGAAAAAGACCCCATGGATCATATTGAGAGAATCGAAGAAATCTGCAGCATAAAAAGATCCAATGAAGTTTTTGAAAACTATTTGAAATGCATGTTTTTCTCATTCTTTCTAGTTGAGAACACCAAGAATCGGTTAAAATATTTTGCTCCTGGATCAATCACTACATGGGATCAATGCAAGAGAGCTTTCTTAAACCACTTATACCCGAAGAAGAGACTGGAGTTGATGAGGAAGAGAATTTTGGATTTTCAACAAGGGTTGAATAAATCATTTGTTAATGCAGTAGAACGCTTCAAGGAGTACCAAATAGAATACCCTCATCATGGTTTCGAGGAGCTGAATTTGTTGAACTTCTTCTATGAAGTAAGTGCTAAAAAATTAAGGATTGCACTCCATTGCAAGCCAAGGGAACTTCATGAATAACATTGATGCTCAAGCTAAGATCCTTATTGAAAACCTAGTTGAGAGTAACAAAAATTCATATCCAACTCAAGAGAGAACTGTGGAGACCATAAAGCCAATCTCTGATTCCACAGAGATCTCTGAGCTGAAATCTATGGTTGCTCAACTTCTAAGGAGAAAAAAAATTGGTATGAATCACCATGAGGACATGAAAGAGGCTTCTGGAAGTGCTATTCAATATCATAAAAGAAATGATGTTCGTGGGCAGCAAAGGGAAGTTCACTACATAAGCGGTCTAGAGAATTCCTATCAAAACCGACACCAAAAAAACTTCGAATATGAAGATCTTCAAATGTACCAGCAATTCAATGACTTTGAGATGAGATTAGAATATATTTCTCATGCCAAAGACGTGTCTTTATCCTTCCTAGAGAATAGGGTTGAACTTTTGTTTCAACAAGTCCTAGAAGGTCTAAAGGAAAACGCCCGAAATATGGCCAACATGTACAATCATCTCAATGGGAAGATCGACAGGCTATATGGGAAGCTTATGGACGTGTATAATCTTGTCAAAATGCTTGATGTTCAAGTTGCTCAAAGTTCAGAAGGTGTGAATACACAAGGTGGCTTTCTTGTCGCGAAACCCAAGAGAAACCTGAAATCTTGCAAGGCGATTGAAATTCAGTACAAGGAAGAAGATGTAGTTGAGCTTATGCACAAATCCGTGGATGTTTATCCAACAATTGTTGTGGGAACCGAAATTCTCACTGTCAATGATATGTGGTTCACGGATTCTGTAGCCATAGATCAACAGATCGAGATAGCGAATTAGCGAATTATTGAATAAGAAATACGAAAGTAAACTGCGAAGACAATAAGACAGAAATCGTGAGTAAATTAGATAACGAAATACGAAATAGATTGCGAAGCGATATGAATTAACGGTGAACAAGTAACATGATTCGTAAGCCAAGTTAACGTCAATGAATACAAAGTGAAAACGAGAACGAATCTAAAGTATGCGAAAAAGCGTAAACGGAGAGCGATTCGACAGACACAGTTAACAAAGAAGTTAAGGGATCTTATTCGAATTTCGTGATCGGAGCGTG
>OVAN01001469.1:0-40763 GCA_900406275.1 Anastatica hierochuntica
TTTTGTCTTGAAGCTTCTTTGTCTTGGATCTTGTAACTGGCCCGTTGGATAAAATAAATGGAACGGATCCTTCTTCTAACTCCTTAGTCGAATTTGGCAGTCCATTGTCCAAGTTCTCCTCGCCTTCACTATCACTCAGCTCTAGTTCAGCCTCTTGAGCNCCATGGATAAACTCCATGAAGGCAGTCCCATCGACCTACCACTTGGGCATTAAATTCCCAACCCCCTATGGAATCTCCACAACATGGGGATATCATAAACAATCACGACTCTGCTTCTTGGCCGAGCATAAGCTAAGACAAGTCGCAATGACTCTCATGGCCAAACCCAAACGAATAAAGACAACTCCGCTGTCAGCCGAAAACGCTTCGGAAAAGGACATGCCAGAATCGTCAACTCGAGAAACGGCTCAGTCTGAAGGAAATAAGCAAACTTCCGAGCCAAACATTCCCTGCAAGCAACACCCTCAAAACCCGAGGAAACCATCGACCCAGTTGTAGGCATCGAGACTGAAACAGCCGACGCAACTCCGCAAAACGAGGAATCACTCACGGCAACAAACTGAACTACGAGACAGCTTAATCCTCGAAAAAAGTACGTAGGCAGCTCTTCACAAGAAGAGTTTAGATGTCCCCCTCTCTAAAAAAGGTGGGAGTGGGTGTACATATACTTGTATGCTCCCACACTTTGTACTCGACATTTTTCGATCTGATTTCGACAATAGATTTTCGCTTTTTATTTTGTCGTATAACCAAAAAACGGAAATCATACGAGAAGACCTTTCTTAACGAATTTCGACTATAACGTGTTCATCAACACATTCTACCACAGATCAGAACAACTTTCGGAAAAAGCGAGACGTCGCGAATTTCCGTTTAGCACAATTCTGAACTCAATCTAAAACTTCTTAAAAACAGTCGCAAGACTATCAAACCCCTACCGGGAAAAAGGACAAGTACTTGTCCCAATTTCACGCCTATCGATTATCCCTGACGGACGAACTAATCACTCACATTAACCTACTCTTCGCGAAGAATGGGTTCTCATACATCCGACTAGGATAATAGCGCGCTATAAAAAAAATCCAAATTTTTTGTCAGCACTTCCAGACAACTTAAAAATTTTCTTTGGAGAGATGCTCGGTTCCCAAGAAATGCAAGTCATATAAGCCGAGAAGTTATGACGGACTTCAATATCGAGACGGAACCAGGTCGAAATCGCAAACAGGATACATAAGCTGAAATTAGTCACCGCACACCTTAAAAACCAAGAGTAGACCTAGGTCTTGCCCTAAACCCAGGATACTAGTCTCTAACATCACAAGACATGATATCTAACCGATACGAGATCCTAAAACATGTCTCTACGTTCATATCTAAACGCTCAACAAATTTTACGGAACTTCTTAACATCTCGAACGAGCGAAGAACGATCCAAGAAAAGAGTTAAATACAAGACGACAACTCGAATTTTTCCTCTACACCAAATCAAACTAAACCCAGTATACTGGTCTCAAACATCTCAAGACATAGTATCTAATCGATACGAGATTCCAAAATTTGTCTCTTTGCCAATGTTCTCACATTCAAGAAAATCTGAAAGAGTAAATCTTTCGAGAACTCGCATCCGAAACGAACAACGAATATAGCGATTCTCAGAGGAGTAGACATGAGACCACGACTCATGATCTTTTTTCGCAACCGTGACACTACTTATACGCAACCAAATCAAAACGAAAAACATCATTCATTAAAACTAAAACCACAAGGTGAGGGGGTTTCGAGGCCACACACGACCAACCTCGATAAATATAAAGTGGCCACACTTGGCCAAAATTCTACTAATAAAAGGGAACACGCTCCCTCAACAGACGAACATCTCTCGTTCAAAAGTCATACTCGAAATTGCCATAGATCGAAAAGTTGCTTATGCTAGATGGTCCCGGGTTTTGATCAACCGCGTCCTCTTCGCCCTGAGCAGTGTCCCCAACTTCCCCCGAATCGGGAGAAACGGGAATCGCGGCCCAGTAACCTCGAAACCCTCTCTTCGATAGATGGGATCGAAGACACAACTTCCTTGTACTTCTTCACGTCACTAGACATTTTGTCCATCTCGAAGTCGTAGGAATAGTTAGGAAGCTGGGTTCGATACAGAACGCCCACCGAACCACGGCATTCGCGGTATTCTCCAAAGGACTGATGAGCATGCTTGTAGTGGTCGAAGTCCACCGCAAACTGAACTGAGTGATCGGCGATAATCGAGGCGACCTCTCGCTTCTCGCGCTTGTACGCACGGCGAACCTCCAACGCTTGACTCCGCGCTAATTCCTTTCCGCGAGACAAAACCGCTTCGACCTCCTTCTTCAGGCGGGCGTTCTCTTCTTCAAGTCTCTTGGCCTTGAACCGAGCCGTCTATGCCTCCAGGTTTCTCGCCCGAAGGGCCTCGTCCATCACATGGAGACCCTGCAAAAAGATATCCTTGAAAGTTAGGAGCGATATCACTCGAACGATTGGAATCATATCGTGTGCACAAAAACTAACCCCATGCACAAACGTGAGGCTTCCGCATATTGCCCAGACCTAACAAATCCCATGCTAGTAGCGGTTTGATACGTCGTGGCATCAAGAGAAGCGAAAAAGGCGTCCCATTCAGGCCCTTCTCCAAAAGGCGGCACCGAAGGTTGACTCGGATCGCTGACGTCTCCGCCGAGTATATCTTGATGCCACGGCCCTTCAGACGACCCTCTTTCATTCTCGGCAACACTGCCCCCATTAGCGAACGCGCGCTCGTTTCGGGGAGATCTCTCCCTCTCCAAGTCGGGAGGAAACTCGTACAAAGTAAAGTCATCCATACTCGGTTTTAGCTCCCCTTCCAAAATCGCGTCGGGCTGAGTTCAATTCTTATGGTACGTGACCATGTTGCGAACTCGTTGTGGGGAAAGAGTAACCCCAGTGGAACGGACCGCCTCGGAGAAGGTCTTTAACAACGTAAATATCTTCTCGGTTGCGGGGGAAGGGTATTCAAATCTGCAAAGCAAAAGAATTATCAGATATTAGCAAATGAAAAGAAAACGGCCAGAGTATCAAAAGCGATACCCGCAGGACCCCATTCACGTCGAAAATAAGAAATGTATTCGCTCTCGATAGAGGCACTATCTAAACGAACAAAGAAGTATCGTTTTTTCCAATTATGAAAATTGGACGTAAACGATTGGATCACCGCCATGTTTTTCCTCGGCTTGAGGCAATACCAAAGCGAGTTACCCACGGCCGATAGAGTTAAAAACGCCAACAGATAGTCGACGCTTAAGTTTATTCCTCGCTCGTAACCCAAAACCAAGAGTCCAACGAGGTGTTGGAGACCGACGGGCGTGAGTTGACCGATCGATAAACCATAGTGATCCAAAAACTGCACTAAGACTCTCGGAATAGGAAACCACATTCGGAAAAGCACAAATGCACCTCGTAGCACGTAAAGAAACCACGAGGCGGAGAATCAGCATCCTCTCTGGCAATCGACATTTGCAACTCTACCTCATCCGGGACTCGGCAGAAATCCCAGATGACGGCAAAGAATGATTTCGACACTCCCTTGGCCTACGAGCGCCCTTTTTAAATTTCGGTCTCTGTGGACACCACGATTTGGCCGGTGGAGCTTCAGTACCATATGTAACCCGCCAGTATTCCATCGCTTCATCAGGATCGACGGAATGCGGCACGAATTCGACTTTCGGTGTAACTTAACCTTCTTGAACTTGTAGCCTCTCGGGGGTCAAAAGTCGACGGCAAGGCATTCGAAGAAACTAGATCATTCGCGGCCATAACACAAAGAAGAGAGAGAGATGGAAAGGATAAAGAGCTTGGTAAATTAAGCCAATTTTTGTGAAAAAGAGCAAGTGGAAGATTTGAAAATTTACTTCTCTTATTTATAGAACGATAAATTTACTATTCCTCTTCGGGGTTTTTAGTCAGCAATTTCGCCTAACTTACCTAACGTGCCTTAAAAGTTCGCAAGAACATTTCAATGATTCTTGTAAATGGAGGGCTAACTGTTGGGGTCAAAAATGGTTACGACAAAATCGATGCCTAAAAGAGTAACGGAAACATCGTCTCTCCTTCAAAAATGAAAATCGTGAAAGGATTATCAATTCCGAGGCTCTTACCATCTAGTCAATCCCCTCTCGACAAAATAACGAAGCTCCGTGTCTAGCAATCCATAAGGGGACGCTTCGCAAAGTCCAGTCACTCGCGGAAAACTAAAAGCAATAATAACGAAATCAACGTCCGAGACCTCCGAGAGACCTTAGTAAACGAGTTCTGGAGCGATAAGAAGTCACCGTAAACGATGGATAACCGCGTCGCTTCGAAAATACGAGTGATACAGACAACGACAAGTCTAGCCGCCCAATGGGCGCCTAGACCACGCTTTCCCGATCGTCTTCTCCTTCAAATCTCGGTTCAAGCGTTTCTTGTTTCGTCTCGATTGTAATCTCCGTTGAAATCTCTCGGCAATAATCGTAAAGACTGCGTATCGATAGTATAAAACGATAACGGTTAACTCAATCACCGACATTGTATTAGCCATACGGTGGGTCTTATCATTTCGTAAAAATGTCACCGTGTAGTCATACGAAGAACAATTTCTCCGAAAGAAATCGTAAAAATCACTTTGTTGCTAAACGGCCCACGAAGACTCAAAACACGAAAAAAGTCCACTTATGATTCCGGAACGAGAACGGGTCCAATTGCGTCAACGATCTACCCGAGTTTTGCGAAAGATAAAAGGATAATACGATAAAGTCAAAATCTTAAGATAAATATGGAAAATTCGTAAAGATATGGAATATTCCCAAAAAATGGAATATTTCTGCGGGAGGATGTGAACAAATCTAGGGCAGAAAAGGAAACGGATTTAACCTATGAAGGCAAATAAAAGAGGGTCAAAGGAGAAGAACGAGAGAGAGAGAGAGACAGAAATTTCTTCACAACTCATACTTAAAGCTTTAGGTTTATTTTCGTTTTTTGCTAGCGAGCTGCATCTCGATTAGGTTTACAAGTCTTACGTTGTTAGATCTAGGATACTCGCCGACAGCTCTCGCGGCCACGGCTTATCACCTGTTTTAACGCTCAACGCAGATTCGAATAAGATCTCTATTGCTATATTTTTCTTTCGATTCTCTTTTACTTTTATTTTGTCGTCTGTTTCTTTGTACTTTTAATCTGCCGTTGTTTGGTTTAGCAGAAATCCGGGACCCCAAAGAAAGTTAGGATTTCCTGGCTTTCCTCTGAATACGAATATCGACAGTGCGAGTTTCGGTTCCCACATTTCAAATAATTTAATAGTCATTAGTATATTTTTGAGTCTTATTTTGTCATATTGTGTCACATTAGAGTCCTAAGCCATATTTAGTGTTTTGCATGCACTCTGTTCAATTTTTTAGAGCTATGAGTATAATGGAGCTATGAGTATAATAGAGCATGTCGAAGATAATGAGGAACTATAAGGGTAAAACTAAAGAGGAGAAGAATGAAGAAATGACAATTTGATCGATCTCGCCGATCAGAAAAAACCAGGTGACCATCAGTCGATTGATCGATCGAGCGATCGTTTTGCAACATCCGATCAAGTGTGGGTTGATAGGTTAACTATTTTTCACCTAAAATTAACTGGATCCGACCCGGTTTTTCCCTTTGCGACCCATTACAATCTCCTTAACTTTAAGTAAATTTTAAGGCCTGTAAAAACCTAAATTTTGATTTATCTTTGCCTCTTTGGCTAGATCAGAAACATTTTTTGAATCTTTGCTAATTTTATTCAGGTTTCTCTCTTTTTATCATAATCTTCCTGTCAATAATGATTATGTTTATTTCATGTATTGTTGCATGTTTCTTCATCATGACTAAGTAGTCTTCTAGTGTGGATTATAGGTTATGGAGATTAGGGATGTTGAGATGTTGATTGTGGATGTTTAGGGTTAAATTCATATATATTCACTTGTTTAAAGAGTATTTAATGCTAGATTGGACTTGAAAATCCAAATTTAGACCTTTAGGATTTTGTGTTTGGAAGGTGTTCGACGAAATTCATAAGAGAACTCTAAATGTGCATTTCATACTTAGCCTATGAGAATAGATGACTAAGATGAGTTGTTGACATTTGGGATTGAGTTTAATGATTAATGATTGCTTGATTACTATCAGGAGATTAACTTGATTAAGTACTCATTAAATGGACAAGTATCATAGGAATATACTAATTGATCGTGTGTGCTTTGTCACTGAATGGTTTTTAATTGTTGGTCCTAGCATCTTTAATTTGCATCTTACATCTTTTAAACTATCAACCTTTCTTATTGGCAACATTTTTCTTTATCTGTGAATATTTATCTTGTTTCTTTTGAATGTTTTGTTTGGTTTATGATTTCATTGCTTTTGTTTTTTTCTTTCATTAAGTAGTTGTTAGAATAAAACAACAATCTTGTATTAGTTTTGCTTAATCATAGATTATATATAGCTAAATGTGTTAAATTTTGCTCCTTGTGGATCGTTCCTTGCTATACTTCCAAAGATTAATCATGCTCTTACGATTGAGTTTGAGTTTACTCGAGATAAATCTCTCTTATCACTAACTCCCCTATTATTCACCCTTCTCTTCCTTTATCTTCCTTTTGTCCCCTTTTGAGGTGAGCTTCACGCGTAGCTGGAAACCAATGGCTAGTTATGGTGTTATTTTGGATCAATCTAAATTTTTTTTATTTTTCACTGATATTCTCTGTTTCAAAATATCTTAGTTGTTGAAACTTGTTGAGTCGAATAGAGATGTGAACTGGTTTTTGTGTTTTAATAAGTTTAATAAAGTTGATCTTTATGACTTTATTTATTACTATGTGAACTCTTAATTAGGGATTTTCCATATCATGCCCTAGAGAAAAAAGGACGGATGTTACATATTTATCGAACCATAACCAAGTTGTGTTGCTTTGATGTATCTCTAAATTATGTTGCTAATTAAAGTATCACTTTGTTTCAGAAAAAAAAAACTAAATTTTTGGTAAAATATAAGTCCCGAATGTTTGTAGTTTTTAAAATGGTTTTTAGATTTTAAATTTTGGTTTTTGAGTTATTAGATTTTGATAGTCGCTGGTTGTGTGCTCTCTGATGCGGAAATCGAGGAAGGTTTGATATCATCGATTCTCGACGTCGGCGAGCTCGAGCTCCACGAGCGTCGCCTCCGTTCCATCGTTCATTTTTTGTTTGCTTCCTCGCCTCCTCTTTGCTCTGTTTTGGTATTTTTTTTTTGTCTCTTTGTCGCTCCCTGCGCCTTTTTCTGCCTTCGCCGATGATGGCGGCTCTAGCCATCGCGAAGGTAGCTCTAGTCGTCATCACCTCCGTGTTAGCTTCATCCTGGTTTTCGTCTCTTACTCCTCTCCCACAACCGTAGCTATGTTGTTTGATTTCTCCATTTTCAAGATCTTTGGCACTCCTCGGAGGAGCTCTCTTGTAATGGCTCATCACTGACATGAAGGCATCTTCCAGTTCGACGTTGTACTTAATGCTTTGTTTGGGCCAGCAGCCGTGAACCTCCAAAGACGCCTATGCAAATTCGGATCTGACTTTTTTTGCACTTGCAGATCTCACAAGTTTTTAGTTTCACAAAGTTTCGCCATGGTTACATTTACCACAGAGGTGATACATCTTTTCAAGTTTTTAGAAGGTGTTATCGAGATTTGTGGACTTTTCAGGCAGTCACCTTTAGCGAAGGCTCAATTTCGACTTCGTGGACCTTTATTCCTTCAAGGATTTTGATTCTAATCGCTTTGTTCTCTTGTGTAATGATATTTGTGTATTTTGTATCATTTTTAGTTTTATTTTTGCATGGTTTTCAATCTCTTTTAGCTCATTTAGAAGTTTTATTATTAGTTTTAGTCTCATTTAGTTTAGATTGATCATCTTAAAGTCTTAGCTATATTTCTTTAGAACTTTTAGGTACTTTGAAGCACAATGGATGGATTGAATGATGCAAAAAGCATGGAGCTTAAAGAATATGAAGAAAATTGAAGATGCAAGGGGTGTTACAATACTTGTTACAGTACTTATTACAGTACTTGTTATAGTACTTGTGACAATACATGTGACAGTACCTGTGACATTGAGGCGAATGAGGATGTCACAGGAGTGGAAGCAACAACAAGATTCTGGATAAGGATGAGAACGATATTACGAATCAAGAAGATTTAGTGGATCTTGGCTGCTGGAGATTGTTGGAGAATATTCTTGAGAAGATATCATGAAGAAAATAATTATGGAAATATTAATGTTTTTTATATTTCATAATTATCTATTAGTTTCTAGAGTTTTTTAATATATGGGTATTAATAGATTAAAAACAGGGATGGTTTTCTCTTGAACGTTTTCGAGAGAGAGAAAAAAAGAACAAGACCATTGGGTTTGTCATTTCTGCTTTTGTACAAAGCAATAAGGTGAGAGACTCATGAACCTTGCATTATGTTCTTGAGTGGTATAGGCTAGAGTACAACAAGATAAGAGTGTCTTAGTCTTGTTGTAATTTCTGTTCAAAAAGCTTGTATGGTGTTTTCGGAAGAAATCTAGTAATATACAAAATTTTTGTTGAGAAATCTTTTGTTATAGCCTTTGAATTCGTTCCTGTGGTAGTCCTCACATTTCCAATTGGTATCAGAGCAGTCACCAGTTCAGTTTATAACAGGTGTGATCCTGTGGAAAAATGGAGAACTATCACGAGTTGATATCTAGTGCAAAAAATCATACTTGATGGAACGAACTACGGTCCTTGGAATTCAAGGATAAGATCTATCATAAGGGGTATCGATGCTATAGCATGGACAGCTGTTGTGAAAGGATGGACAGAGCCAACAATTACTAATACGTCAGGAAATGTGAAGCTCAAACCAGAAGAAGTATAGACTGATACAGAGATGAAGATGCTTAATTACAACTCTCGAGCTCTATATGTCATACATGCTAGTGTATCACATAAACATTTTGAGGTTATTCAGGGAACTGAGATCGCCAAGGAGGCCTGTGACATACTTCAGAAACACTTTGAGGGAACAGAAAAGGTGCAAAGCTCAATGAAAGATTTTTTGGCATCAAAATTTGAGAACCTGAAGATGCGGGAGCATGAGACAATTGAAGAGTTCAGTTCTCATATAAGTTCCTTGGCACAGGAAGCTCTTACCTTAGGAAAGAGATACAAGGACAAAAAGTTGGTCAAGAAATTTTTGAGATGTCTCCCAGCTAAGTACACAACATACAAGGCGGCTATGCCAGTGTCCCTTAACACTAATACAATCAATTTAAGTGAAGTTGTGGGAATGCTTCGAGCTTATGAGATGGATTTAGATGGAGGAGCTAAGAAAGGAAAAGTTGTGGCACTGATCTCTCATGAAACCACGCAACATGTGGATACGATATAAGATCCTGTGAGTATGCTTATGAGAAGATTCGACAGAGTTTTTGCGAAGAGTTGAGCAGGGAGAGGGTCATAAAAAGTTCATTGCCACTAAGAAACCATATGAGGCAGAGAAGTCTACTAAAAAGCCGGAAGTACAATGCTATGAATGCAAAGGCTTTGGAAATCTTAAGACAGAGTGTCCAACATTGCGATGAAGGGAGATAAAATGATTTGGATGCAGAGGGATTGGTCATACACAGTTGGAGTGTATCAATGATCAGAAGAGTCGCAAAGAAAAATCCTTGATTGGGATAGATGAAAATGAGACAGATGGAGACAGTGAGGAAGAGGAGGAAGCATACAATTTTGTTGCATTTATTGGAATCACTGAAATTGAGGAAGGAGTTGAGGTATCGGATTCTGAATCTGAAGATCTCACAGATGATGAACAAGATGGTGATGTTACTGAGAATTATTATCAGGTGTGTCTGACATTGGTTAAGCTGGAAAAAGACAATGTATGGCTGATCAAAGAGAAGGAACGTCTTGAGACAGTGGTGGTCATACTACAGAATGAACTAGAAGCTGAAAAAATATTAGTTGTGACAATTTTCGCCTGATGAAAGCAAATTTGACTATAACAACAGGAGCAGACATGTTGATGAAGGAAGTACAGGCTGAGAAGTAATTATCTGAAGAACTTCAAGCAAAACTGGATCACCAGTATAAGACTATCAGAATGCTTACTGGGTCTCAAAATCAATATGAGATTTTAAGTTGTGGTAAAACAGAGAGACCCACAAGAGGTTTGGGGTACAATGGTTTTGGAGGATCATATTCAGAACAAATCAAGTTTTTTCCAGGCAAGATGCTACATGCTAAGAAACCAGAATTGGAAATCAAACCCGTTAGAAAAACAGGGTGTTTCTTTTGTTGCAAGTCAGGACATTTCAAGGTCAACTGCTACAAGTTCAAAGAAAGGGTGAAACTACTGATGAGTAAAGGGAAGTACTGGTGGAACGAGTATCGAAATCTAGTTTCAGTGAAAAGTACTAATCTGAAGGCAAATACAACAAGGACAACTACAATTAGACTTAGTCTGAGGTGTAGTATGGCTTTATTAGCAGCTGAACCAGACCACAGCAGACCATGGTACTTCGATAGTGGATATATGATAGGTTCACAAGAAAACCTTCAAAACATCAAGACAATCAAAGGAGGAAAGGTCACTTTCGGAGATGGGAGTCAAGGAGGTATCAAAGGAAAGGGACATACTTGTACAACATATCTTACAACTCTGACGAATGTGTACCTGGTTCAGGGGTTGAAAGCAAAATTGATCACTGTCAGTCAACTCTGTGATGAAGGTCTGATGGCTCAGTTCAGAAAAATTGACTGCAAATCGATTGACGAGAAAGGAAGAGTTGTGTTACAAGGCATTTGATCAGGAAACAATTGCTACATCTGGGAAAACTCGTCACAATGCTTATCAGCTAAGGATGATCTGAACCTGTGGCTTCACCAGTTAGGTCATATGAACATCAAACAGCTGACAAACATTGTTTATAAGGAGATAGTTCGTGGAGTGCCCCAGCTTAAACGGCAGATAAGATGGTGTGTGGTCCCTGCAACAAGGGAAAAAAAGTAAAGGTGCAACACAAAAAGGTTCAAGATATCCAGTCAAAGACAATACTTGATCTAGTACATATGGATCTGATGATTTCTCAAGGTTCACATGGATCAGATTCGTTCGAGACAAGGCTGAATGGGAAAGGTGGTCTGAAGTAGAATCAGAGTGATCATGGTGGTGAATTTCAGAATGAAACCATGAAAACATTATGTGAGAGTCAAGGTATTGTCCATCAATTCTCTACACCAAGAACGCCTCAACAAAATGGTGTAGTAGAAAGGAAGAATAGAACACTGCAAGAAATGACCAGAGAAATGATGCATGGAAATGATGTACCAACCAGATTTTTGGTAGAAGCAATCAATACGGCATGTTACATCATCAATAGAGTATATTTTAGGAGGGGTACTACATTACTCCTTTTGAAATTTGGAAGGGCAATGTACCAAATCTGGGGTACTTCCATGTATTTGATTCAGATGTTACATTATCAACGACAAGGACCATCTGGGAAAATTTGATGCGAGAAGTGATGAGGGCATTTTTCTGGGTTACTCCGAAAATAGCTCAGCATATCGAGTTTATAACACTCGATCGCAGACGATCAAGGAATCAATGAATGTTGTGTTTGATGATGTATCAGCTATGAAATGGAGTATTGATGACTCAGACAGTGACACAGATGAGACTAACACGGACCGAGTTGGAAACACAAACAAGTCTGAAGGAGAAGACACAAGTCAAAAAGTGACTCAGAAAGTTCATCGAAATCACTGCGCAAATGATGTTATAGGAAGAATAGATTAAGGTCTGAAAACTCGAGGAGTAACCATCAACTTTAGAGAGATGGTACAATTTGCTTGCTTTGTATCTACAATTAAGCCAAGAGATCATACTGAAGCACTTGATGATGAATTCTGGATTGGTGCTATGCAAAAAGAATTGGAACCGTTTGTTCGAAATGAGGTATGGGAACTCGTGACACGACCAGATGCGATGAATGTTGTAGGAACCAAGTGGATCTTTAAAAACAAGATTGATGAAAATGGTGTGGTTTTCATAGATAAGGCAAAACTCGTTGCACAAGGGTATTCTCAAACCGAAGGAGTTGATTTTGAAGAAACATTTGCACCTGTGGCACGACTTGAGTCCATCAGATTGTTTATAGGTATGGCATGCATCTTAAACTTTACTGTGTATCAGATGGACGTCAAGAGTGCTTTTCTGAATGGAGTGCTCCAAGAAGAAGTGTATGTATAACAACCCAAGGGCTTCGAAGATGCCACAAGTCAATACCACTTCTACAAGCTAAACAAAGCATTGTATAGGTTAAAGCAAGCTACACGAGCCTGGTATGAACGTCTAAAAAACTTTCTTATTGATAGAGGCTATGTCAGAGGGAGTGTCGACAAGACACTATTCATCTAAGAACAAGAAGGAGATATTCTTGTGGTTAAGATTTATGTAGATGACATTATCTTTGGGGGAACTTCACAAAAGTTGGTTGATGCATTCGTTCAAAACATGACACAAGAGTTTAAAATGAGCATGGTGGGAGAGTTGAAGTATTTTCTGGGACTGCAGATACGTCAGACAGAAAAAGGAGTATTTGTGTCACAAAGTACCTATGCCAGAAACTTAGTGACAAATTTTGGTCTAGATCACTGCAAAGAAGCAAAGACAGCCATGAGTACCACAACCAAGTTCTGCAAAGATGAAGCCGGTGTGGATGTTGACCCAAAGCTCTACATATGAATGATTGGAAGTCTTCTTTATCTTACTACGAGTAGACCAGATCTGAGTTTAAGTGTTGGGGTATGTGCAAGATATCAAGCAAAGACAAAGAAGTCACATCTTGAGGCAGTGAAAAGAATCATGAAGTATGTCAAGGGGACAGTCAATCTTGGCATCTACTACGCTAAATGGTCAAACAAAAATCTTGCAGGATACTGTGACGCAGATTGAGCAGGAAGTGTAGATGATCGTAAAAGCTGCGAATCATATTGTCATGCTCTGAAAATTATAGATTCCGCATAAAGAAAGGTTACAAAAAGCTGAAGAAGAATTTAAAGTCTTAAAAAAGAAAAATTCTTGCACTTGAGAAGTCCAGTGATAGTGGAAGTCTTACTATGTCAATATTTGTGATAGTGGTTGTACTGGAGGAAAATCCAATGATAGTACAAGGTGTGATTGCTTAAATAAAGGATGCATCGACCAAATATCCAACTTCTTTCTATGACGGATAAAGGTTTAAAACTGACTAAGGGTATGGTAAAGGCATGACAGAGTGAAAGTTATCCTTCAAAGGCATGATCACCAGATGGCACAAGTGTAAAAGAGCTGAGTATATGCTTTGATCTAGATTCTGAGGTAACCCATGTAGTATTTCAGGAGAAAAAGGTCTGTGAAATTCAAAAATGAATAGTAATTAAATTTCGCTTTTTCAATCAAATTTAAAGAGGTGGCACATGTGACGTCAGTACAGTTTATATTCTCAATATGTGATTTAATTGCTGGTCATTGCGTTAGTGTAGTCTATGAGTTTTATTACTAATCTGTGTCGTCAAGTGTTGCAGTGAATCAGGGATGGTCTGGGTTAATTCTAGTAAGTTGAGATATCATGCACTGTATCAAGAAAGACTTAAAAGAAATGTTATCTTTGATATTTGTCTTTGGCAATGAAAATATGTGTGTGTATCGCAGAGGGCTAGATTGATAGCACAAATGAAATACACTATGGCTAGTAGACTTAGCGATACATTAGGGCAGAGGTGTGCATCACTTAGGGAAGACGAAGAGGAAGACAAGTCCACCTCTGCAACAGCTGGAACAATGAAGGTATGTCTACACGTTTTCTACTTGTCAGAATTTTTACATGATACCTACAAATTCTAACACATTAGTCTGCTTGATCCCTCAAATGTCTGTCCAACAAGTAAGTGTACTTGATCCCTCAAACATTGGTTTTTAACTTTGAGTGCTCTCAAGCAGGGGGAGAATTAGGGTCGAAGTGACTGATGGAGCTTAGATGATGGGGGAGTGATCGAATATGGAAGTTGTTTTTACTTTTCTTAGGTTGTATTTGATTCGCTAGTGTAGGTTTATGGGGGATTAAGAGAACATACATGTGTTCTTCTGGAGTTGTTTTAGTGTTTTGTCTCATTTGTTGTTGAAGGTGTACGACAATGTTAGGGAGAGGTTTCTGTTTAAATCCCATTGACTTTTTGACTTGTCTACGTTATGTGGTAGTTATGTAGTTTATAAGTTGCAGGTGCTTGAGAAACATAAAACTAAAAAGGGGGAGATTGAAGATGCAAGACTTGTTACAGTATTTGTCACAGTACTTGTTACAGTGCGTGTTACAGTACCTATGACAGTACCTGTGACAGTGAGGCGAATGACGATGTCACAGGAGTAGAAGCAACAACAGGATTCTTGGATAAGGATGAGCTGGATATTTGTTGGAACAAGAATATTCTCTGAATATTTGAAGATCCAAATTGCTGGAGATTTGGAAAGGATATATTCAAGATTTTTTTGTTGGAAAGATAATCATGAATATATTTAGTTTCTATATTTCATGATTATCTAGATTTTCTAGGGTTTTATTCTATATGTATTAATAGAATAAGTTTGAGTCGTTTTTGCTCCTTGAACGTTTTTCAAGAGAATTAAACTAGAGTCGTTCTCTGCTTTTGTATGAAGCATTAAGGTGAGAAACTCATGAACCTTGTATTTAGTTCTTGAGTGGTATAGACTAGGGTGCAACAAGATAAGAGTGTCTTAGAATTTGTATGGTGTTTTTGGAAGAAATCTAGTCATATACAGAGTTTATGTTGAGAAATCGTCTATTACTTTCTTTGAATTCGTTCATGTGGTAGTACTCATATTTTCAAAATTATGGGTGAAACACTGAAGACATGTATGTTGTTTGAAACTCGGCGGCCTGAGAACAGGGGACAGATCGCCATGAATTTCTTCTGGGCTGCTAGGAATCTCTGTCTCAATTCCTAGCGGCCTGAGCTGGAGGGTGGACCGCCAGGTTTTGCCTTTGGACCGCCAGGAACCTCTGAAAACACAAAAAGAACACAAATCCGACCTGGTTTATCCCCGGTCGACCCAATTCCACCTTTTTCCCTTTAAATATTCAATGTTAACCTTTTAGAACCCTAAGCTACCTAAGCCTTGATCTCTCTTAGATTTTAAGTTATTTTTAGTTGTTTTGGATTCAAATCAAGTTTATAAAACACTTTGCTTTGGATTTCTTTATTTTCTTTAATGAATTTGATATCTCTTTGATTATTGTTTCTTCTTTCTTCTTCTTTGTTCTTCAAAGTTTCTTTATTTCTTACAAAGTTTGGATCTTTCTTGCATTTTCAAATAGTTTGTTTGCATCTTATCCATCTAATCTCATCCCCACTCTTCTTCTAACAGGTATAATCAAGAGCTAGTGACAATCTCTTGGTTTTACATGACTTTTAGTTAGTAGTCTTTTGTTAGATTATGGATTAGGCTAGATTAGGTTTATTGATGGTTAAATGATCATATTCTAGGTTGTATCTTGTTAGATCTTTCATATTCTATTGTGCTTAATGCTATATAAGGCTTGGGAAAGTCATTCTAGACTTAGTGCATTTTGTTGCCCAGAAGGTGTTCGATGAAATGCTTGAACCAATCTTATGTGAGCTCTACATACCTAGCCAATAAGAATTGATGATTAGGGTGTTTAGTGAACCAAATGGACTTGTTATTAATGCTCATTGATCATTTGATAGCAATTGGAAAATTTGTCTAATTAGGTGATTAATGAAGTGATTAGTGCCATGGAAGTGGATTTGTCATATTTGTGAGCTCCACGTTCTAGGATGGTGTTTAACCCAATCTCTTCATCATTGTTTGATTGTTCATTGATCCTCATGATAGTTAAACTCATGGTCTCATGCCTTTCCTATCTTGTTTTCTCGTTTGTGTTTTGTTCTTTGCATTAATTTTCTTTTAGTTAGTTGATTCCATCACCACCTTTCTATTGCTTAGCTTAGGAAATTTTGTCACATCTTAGTGCTTGTATCTTAGCTCCTTTGGGTTCGACCCTTAAATGCTACAATACATTATTGTGCTCTTGTGGTTTAGTGAATTGTTAGTTGATTAAGGTTTTATAAATGTAAAACCTAAATTGGTTAATCGATAACAAATTCTCTCACATCACGATCCAACTTCTTCGCGGCATTTGTCCAGAATGATCTTTAAGCTCATAAATTTATCATATCGCGTTCTTCTATCCATTTCGAACCTATAACCTGTGAAAAATACAAAGAAGAACCAAGACCCAAAAAAGACACAGAATACTTTGGAAATATATCTTTTCTCAAATAAAAACACAAACAAAAACCTGCAAAATCACAACACACCACCGACTAATTCTTGTCTTCGATATATAATAACAATGGCCTATGGTGAGACCCTTCTCACCTAAGTATATTTGAGCTCAACTTTTTGCACTTTGATGAATATTTGTTTTCTCTCTCATTTTTTTCATTGACTTTTTAGTACGTTCTTCTTTCAATTTTAAAACATTGTCCTACACTTCTCCCCATTTTTTCTAAGCATAAAAATTACGACATGTGTATTTTTTTCTCCAAATTATTAACAATGTGTTTAAGAGAATTTGTTAACGTGATCAATAGTTTATTGATCATATTGAAAGGACACGCGATATCATCCATAACAATACATTTTAATCATTATATTTAGCTAAACTATAATCTTATCTAATAAAAGAGAAGTACACAACATTTTTATGTGTGATTTTTAAATTGAATGTATTTTAGAAATTTTGTTAAATCTATATAATGTATCTAATTAATTAAAAAAATAAAACTGGATCTAATTACTCATTCACATATTCCAACAAATATATTAGAATATTCAAATATCTTTTTCATATAACCATTATTAAAATTATGAACCAACACAATTTAAAATCATCATTTTTCATCAATTTTTTTTCAAAATTAAAATAAATCCATAAATTTTTAAAAATAAATATATTATAACATTAATATTTTCTAAATAAAGATTGTTACAAAATACAAAAAAATCATAAAATGTTAAAATTTATAAAAAAAACCTAAAAATAATTTATATAAACTATAAAAATTTAAGTTTAGTGTTCTGATGTCTTTTTAAAAATACTCAAAATGGTTTTGTTTCACGGTATTTCGGATTTCAGATATTATCCGAACCAAACCTGTATTTGAACCCGTACGAGTATCCGAGAAAACCTGATAACCCAAACACGAAATTCGATATAACTGGGAAAATCTAAAAGTTGAATACATGAACCTGAATCCGAAATTCGAAATAACCAATAATTATGAACTCAATACTCAAATTCTAAACATTATCAATAATACATATAATTTTAAAAAAACTTGTGCAGTCAATGGACATATGAGTCCTTTCGAATATTCATGTAACTTTTTTCATAATATGAATTAATTTTGTTATCAGAAATAAGATAAGTGTTAAGCTACAAGATGCATTTCATAGTTTTACCACTAGTGCTTTCAATTTTAAAAAGTTAAAGCTAAAATTCTACAACTATAGCATGATATCTTACGGTTAGAATTTTTCAGCAAAAATCTGAAAGATATAGCTTTAACCAGTCGGACCTATAATGTTTAGAAGTACTTCAGACAACAAATCTCAACAAGATATCTAACCATCACATGTGAAGATTTGAGAATCTTTCTAATTAAAGCATACTTACTTAGTTTGTAAACAACTCGACCACAAGTGCTTTGCTATTACCATGATTCAGGACAGACGTATACAGCCGCAATATTTAATTAGGTCAATATATGCTCCTAATAAATGAAAAACGAAAACTATTTGTATAGAATAGCAACAAAATTGAATTGTTAAAATATATGCTTATATTTCCATGTACTTTAGTGAAAGTCTTAGTCATCATCTATAAATATCGACTACGTTCATAGGTGGCCCAAAACCTTCACGGTGTAACTAAATCTCTTGCTACAAAATTTTGCACTATTAATTTGGCTGGCGACTTTGAAAGCAATGTTCGTTTTTTTAATCATCTGATATATTATTAAAATGTTAGATGATGATCGTACGAATACAATCTCAGATTCAAAAGTCGGTGGTCGAAATACAACCCTAACACCATAAAACGACGGTCTAAAATATATAACCTTGAAAACATAAACAAAGATTAAAAAAATAATTAGGTAGACATCATTCAAACCAAATCACGACAAACATTTCTAAAATTAAAAGAAACTAAACTCTTTGCATTAATAAGCATAAAATTTGGTGGTTTATTAGAGTCTCATTGTATTGTTCGCAATCTATTGAAGCTATGAGAAAGCAAGTTAATACTAAACTTTTATTAACCAGGGTAGTACTATATCAATAATATAATATCATAAGTAAGTCTCTCCTATATAGATAAAAAAAATTCGTTTGATGAATAGTTGACAAATCAACATTTTTAAACACCAATAAAACAAATACTTTAATTTTACATATCAATTTTTATATGTATTTTGTTTTTTAAATAGTTTTGTAATTTTGGGATGGTCAACAAAACAATTATATACATAAAGCGCAAATATCCTCGGAGTGCTTGTGGTGTCACAAATTGTATGGGGAACATACATTTCTTGATTTGTAATATTTTCATCTCTAAGTTGATCTTACAGTTCTTTAGTTTACTTTTCATGACTCATAGTTTACTTTTTAGCATTAAACTAAAACTACAAGGAATAAAGACTCATAACATTCAACAAAAAATAAAGACTCATAAGTTTCAAAACTGAAATCATAAAATGATGGAAAACAAGAGAATATTTGTGTTAGAAGGTTTAGTAAAATTAAGTAAGATATATAAGATTTTAATTATTGATTTTAAAGAAAATTTAAAAATATTTATAAAGATATTGTAGCAAAAAAGAACATGGGCTAGAATGTGGATCTGAAAAAAGATAGCTATTGTGGTTATGCAGAAAACCTTTAATTAGTTGGTTGATGTAGAAATTTTTATAAAAATATCTGAAGATATCAAAACATTAAACGTTGAAATCGTTATTGTTTATTTTTTCATTATTTTGTCAACCGTTTATTGTTTTTAATTTAAAGGATGAAAACTTCAAACAACCGGGTTTTTATTCCTTTTACTAACTTTATATTTTCTAAAAAGTTAAATTTAAAAAAAGTTAAATTGAAAAAAATATAACATGTTTAACAAACTTTTTACCTTCCTATTTTTTTGGCTTGCTCATCTATGAAGTTAACCGGATAATTAATTAAGATGGAACATTTGAATGCGTTTGATAATCGTGAATAATGTGACATTGATGAGATACAATGATGATGTGGTGTATTAATGATACGATTAAGTACAAATCTATGTACAAAACTCGACGTAATCAGTAAAGAGTGAAAATTTCAGTATCTTAGCACACTAATCTTCATCTTCTATGTACAAAACAAGTTATTTCAATAATGCTCTCAATTATATGATGGAGGTGGTCAACTTGATTCAATAGAAAAAATTAATCTTGAGAATTGAGGTTTATTATCTTTTGACTAGAATTTGAGGTAGTTTCGCCTAAAACAGCAGATGAACATGAAAATGAAGATGCTTTTCTCAATTTTTTACTTCAAACGTTATGTCATAATTCCCATTTAAAACTTTTAATATTTATATAATTGATTCAATGTTGTTTTAAATAATTTATATTACTATGATTTTCATGATTAATGTTTGAGCATTTACTTTATTATTACCATATGCGCGAGCGAGCGCGCATATATATATATATATATATATATATATATTCATAAATGATACTACATATATTTATAAATTATGTTATATAAAAAAACTAGATGGCCTGCACCTTGTGCGGAGAAAATATAAAATATATTTATATAATATAAATTGTTTTATGTTTTGATAATAAAATATATTTCTATTTACTAATAATCAAATTTAATTCTTTTGATATTTTTTTAGATGATATAAATTATTTTTTTTAAATATTATCAAAATTTTCAAGTATAAAAATTGACGTGAATATGTTAATAATTTTTGTTATTAATTTAATTTGTTATCGTTTCTTATTTTAGGTGATAAATCATTTGGGTATTATGTTTTTAGGTTTAGATAAGAAGAAAAATATTAGTCTACCATTGTGGTTGAGTTAATAAGTTTTCTTTTTTAAAAAATATAGAGTTTAATTGCTTTTGTGAATAATCTAGGGTTTTTCGTTTTGATGATATTTGTTAATACACATTTTTATATGAGAGAAAAATTATTGTATTTTGGTGGTTAAGTTAATAAATTAATTTTGAAAACGTCTTAACATAAAATTCCAGAACTTGAGCTTTTTTTTTGTTAAAAAACTTGAGTTTGAGCTTGAGCTTGTTTCTATACATAAAATCGAGATTGTGATTTTTAATAACACTTACAAAGCATGTATTAAATTTAAAATTAATTAAACTTTGAAAGTAAAGAAATAAATAAAAAAAACCAATCATTTATTTAATAAAGAATTCGAGGCAAAATGATTGAATAAATTTCCTTAAGGTGTAAAACCTTTCAGCTTTCTTTGATTACCATAACTACTTAAATGATAACCGATTAAATAATTTTGTGAAAGAAACATATTTAGCATGTCTAGAACAATTTTGATTAGCAAATCCTATGAATAAATAAATGTTTTATATTTATATTTTATATGTGGTAATATGATCTCTCATCATTTTTGACGTAGTACGTTCTAGCAAAGATATGCTACAATTATTTTTACATATTTTAATTTTAGCTATGTAACCAATAGTAACTATTTAAATTATGGCTGATTAAAAAAAATTTTGAAAAAAATATTAGAAACTAGTAACCAATAGAATTATAACAATTAAATAAAAAGCGTCTAAAAAGTTGACAAATAAGCAAGAATCACTTAAGTTACTTCTCAATTAATAGATAAGGGATTATACGTTTAGATACTATTTTCATTTCTTAAATTTTTTATGTTTTCACATTTCAAAATATTTTGCTTTTCGTATCCATTTATATTTTCAAACAGTCTAGATTGTAATTTTTTTTTTTTTGTCATCAGTCTAGTGACTTAGTAGTTTCCTGAAAAGGGCATCACTTTGGATTCGAACCCAGATAAGTGAGATTGACCAACAGAGGTAGTAACCACCGTACCACTTGTACCGCTCTTGTAATTATTTATTTTAGAAGAACAATATTTACAATTTATGCTATGAGAACTAAAACAGATTTATTGATGTTCTAGAAGCTAATTGGCAAGTGCACATCATGCACGTTCTAACATAAGACAGACACACACAAAAAAAAAAGAAAAAGACAGACACACCATTATTGTAATTTAGTATTACTTCACAGAATCGTGCAAACTCTATCTTTGATCAATAACAAATAAAAAAAATACTCAAAAGATACAAATAAATAAATAATGAAATAGTTTAGTACTTAAAAGAATATAGTGATTTTATCATAGCAATTGCAAGTTGCATCTCATGTGGAGACGTTGTATTCGAAATTTGATTTATATGATTTACTGGTCCAATTTTAACATAGCTTGCTTTTGATTAATAAAACATAAGATAATATATAACCATGATTAATGGGGAGTTCTTAAAGGGTGAGGTTTTTAAGTGGGGTTCTTAGTTTTTAACTACAAAAGTTAAGAACCATCTCTTAGCTAAGAATTTTAAGAGATGGTTCTTAGCTTTTGTAGTTAAAAACTAAGAACCCCTCTTAAGAACCTCACCCTTAAGAACCCCTCCATTAATCTTGCTCTAAGTTATACGGTACAAGATAGCAGGTAAAGTAACGTCATAGTTAAAATCTTTAAAAGTATGTCCAAAGATAGTACTAAAAAAATTACCTCACTTTTTATACCAATATTTATTAAAGTAACGACTATAAGAACATCAATATTGGTGATATGAGTATTTCACAAATATAATATTAATTGATTTAATTTGATTTATTTATATGATTAAATTTTAATCTAAAAATAATATTTAGATCAATAATAATATTACATGTGTTAAATGAATTTTTCACTAAGAACTTTGAATCACTCAAATAAGAGACTCATCTCACTTTCTTCTCATTTTATTATTTTTTATTATTTTATTGTTGAGAGACCGCTCTTCAATGTGGATGCTCTAACAGTCCCACAAAGAACAAAAAGGAAGAAAACAATAATATTGTCTCTTTTAGAATTATCTTCATCAAGTGTTAAAAGGAGCCAATACAGAAAAGAATGGGCCATCGACAATGAAATATATCCAAGTTCAGATTAAATCCATGAAGCCTATACTCGACAAACAATATTCCATTGCAGTCAAGAGCCTACACTTCAACCAATTGGACACTCTTGGTAATCGTGAATAATGTGACAATGATGAGATATAATGATGATGTGGTGTATTAAGGATACAAACAAGTTCAAATCTATATATGAAACTCGACGTAATTTATAATGTTTTAGCAAGAAATGAAGATTATAGTCTTGAGTTTTTGTAAATCAAAATAGTCTCTTTCTTCTTCCTTCACATGGTATCAGAGCCATAGAAAGAATACTTGATACACCGTTTTTCTTTAATGTATTTTACACTGTGTAACCCTAAAATTATCTAGCTAAAACTATCTTCTATGGAAAACTCAATCTGAGTTCTTTCTCTCAAATAAGACGTTGTTGGGTCATGTAACTTAAGCAAGACCAAGGCCATAGAGAAGGAGATACTGTTACATAAGCTGTTAATCATGAGTTTTTTAAAATGGATCTGCAAAGACCAATTCGTCATGGCTTGATTATTTGGAACTTTGTCTAAGGAAGCATTGCATGAAGTGTATGATCTTAAAATATCCTCAAAGTTACGGTCTCATCTTGCTCAGAAATACAATCATGTCTCGGCAACTAGGAAACTAGATTTATAGAGGAAGTTAAGGTTTATCACTAAGATGCAAAAATTATGTCAGATTATTTGAGTGAAGTAAAGTTTATTTGTGATCAACTATTCTCAATAGGTTTTTCTATCTTAAAAAAAAATTGATATATAGAGCTATAAGTGGCTTAGAAATATGAATCTATTTGCACAATGATAAAGCATTATATGGATATTGGTCCAGAGTTAAGCTTTAAAGATGTCATGTTTAAGTTGGTTGGTTTTGATTATAAACTCCAAGTACATCAACTTCCTGGTGGGATGAATATCCAGCTTATCAAACCTCTGTCGACAACCCATATGATACATCTTCACATATGGCTTACTACACTAAAAGAGGTAGACATTTTGGTGATGGTAGGTGCCAATAACAACGCAGAGGCAACTACATAGGGTTTAAAGGTAGAGAGACTTCTCTACACGTGGCCGTGGCTTTCATTAGTAATCAGCTCATGAACTTTTTCTAGTGAAAACACAAGACCAACCTGTCAAATTTGCGGTAGATATGAACACTCAACATTAAAATGTTACACTAGGTTTGACCATGAATATGAGGTTGATTAAGCAAACACTGCTTTAGTTGCTATGAAGTTTACATATCAAAACATTAAATCATGAAGTAATTGCTACCCATATACAGGTGTTATAGCTTACATAAGAATTCAACAACTCAACTGTAGACATCTCAACCATACAATGGATATGATGTTGTGATTATGGTAAAAGGTAACTTCTTGCCTATAATTCATGTTGGTTCAGTATTATTGAACACACCTAAAGGTAAATTGCCCTTTGAATCTTGTTTTTCTTCAAAATACAAAGTAATTCTCGTCAGTTTCTTAGTTAACAATTTATTATCCTTGTGACATTACTTTCGACTGTAATTCTATTTGTGTGAATGACAAGCAAACTCTTCAACTACGTACGCACGAAAGAAGGAATCAATATTTGTACAAATTTGAGGATGTTCAGTTTATGGCTTACTATTCAATAAGACAACAAACTACAAGTTGATATATATGGCATCACAAACTATGACATCCTCAGTCTGAAGTGCTTCAACAACTATCAAAAAGAAGGTTAATTAAAATAAATAAGATGAGTTCTGAAGTATGTAAGTCTTTTCAATTTAGGAAAAGTTCAAAATTTTCATTTTGTATTTTAGAATCAGTTTCTAATAGACTTTTGGAAAAGATCTATTGCGATGTGTCGATCATGCTTTTGTTGCTTTAGCTCATGTTTCAAATCCTATGTGATTCTTATTGATTTCTTCTAAATATACACATATTTTTATTCTCTCAAGAACCAATGTAATTTTCACTCGATCTTTCAGGACTTCTAACAAATGGTGGAAACACAACTTCAGCAAAAGATATAAATGTTTCAGTGTAATCGCGGTGGTTAGTTTATGCGTAATGAATTCAAGTCTCATCTTGCTAAATGTGGCATCAAAATGTTAATCTCATGTCATTACACCACTACAAAACGGGTTAGCTGAGGGAAAGCATAGACACATAACAGAACATGGGTTGTCCAGTACCTTTCACAGTTGTGTACCTCTACAACTACGGGTTGAAGCGTTCTTTACTTATAATTTCTTGGGAATCTTCTTCCTTCATCAATGCTACCAGGAAATAAAATTCCTTTTGAAGCGTGAGTTGAGAAGACTCCAACATCTCTCAGGTGCATGCTTCCCTTATTTGACGCCCATTCTCATAATAAGTTTGACTCTAAGATCATCTCTAACCACAAACTTTATTTTCAGGGAACCTTAACCTCAAATGAGGTTTTGAAGGTAAATTTCTTCAACTTTAAACCTCAAAAGTATCTTAAGAAAATGTTATGTTTTGCTTTCTAGTCCTTACTATTAAAAATAAATTTATGATCACTATATTTATAAATACAGATAGAACGCATTAAAACTATTACATTATTAAATTATATATAAATGACAATATAAAAAATCTAAATAGTAATATTGGAGGTTGAAGATCAAATCTACCTGAATATTAGTATCGTTGTATGAATTTAATTTTTTTTATTATTTATGTGTTTATGTAAACTTTTTTTCTTGTAAAATTTTTATGATTGAATTGTGATTTGAAGTTTATGTAAAATATTTATGATAACATTTTTCAAGTTTAGAGTCTTACTATTTGATTTTATGTGTTTATTCAATTTATAAATATATATATTTAAAATATTTATTAAAATTAAAATTATAAGGATTAAAATAGTATAATTAATAAAATTTGTAACTATTGGGACTAAAGTGAAAAGTAAATAATATTTTACGATCTAGCTTGAAACTAAAAAAACTCAAAACTTGAGGATTTGAACTCACGTTGACGATGCTCTAAGTCATTACTTTGTGTGTTCTTAGGATACGATGATAGATATATAGATTATAGTTGTTTGCATCTCCGTACTAAGAAGGCATACATAAGTAGGCATGTAATATTTGACGAAGTAAAGTTCCCTTTTCTCTGACAACTATCAACAATTTTCTCCCAAGGCTGCAAATCCTCGGCTTTTTTCTTGGTAATACGGATTCAAGGAAGTAATTGAGGTTGAAGAAATCAAAACAACGATGTGATAGAGGAGAGAATTCAAATTGTAAGAGCGCATGCAACAACAAAAAATGCTTTGTTACAAAATAAAAATGTTAAAGCATAAAGAGCTATTAAGATGAGGAAGAACGAGAGTCAGAAACATCTAATGAAAAATGCTCAAAAAATCAAACTGCAACATTTGGGAATCATTCTTCAGATTAGTCAAATGAACACAGATCCACCAATCTTTGCAAAGAAAAATTTTCTCCACTACTAGCTAACAACAATGGATCACATGCAACTTCATTCACTACACACCAAATGACCACTCGTGCAAAGGTTGGAATACATAACCCAAACTCTAAGTATGCTCTAGTCAAAATAAAATGAACTATCCAGGGAAAACAACTATTTAAAAGGCTCTCAAGGATCCAGTTGGAATATGTTTATGGGAAGAGAAATGGTAAACATGCATGAATCAAACCATTAGAATTTGGTCCCAACAGATGAAACTTAAAACCGTTTGGGATGTAGATAGGTGCTCAGAGTAAAATTAAAATTAGATGGAACCTTGGATAAGCCAAAAGCTAGGATCATAACCAATAGATTTCAACAAGAAGAAGGAATAGATTTCATAGAAACATTTAACCAGGTGGTGAAAACTTCAAAAACATGATTTGGTAAATTATGTTGTTTTCTCCTTGAATTTGGCATCTTCTGCAACATTTTGGTCCATAATTTTTTTTGTCTACATCAAGGGAAAGGATGTTTTGTTTCTTTTATCACACATGGATGACATGTTCCTAATAGTAAAAAAATGAATATGTGGTTAAGTAATTTCTTGATTCATTAAACGCTAAGTTCAGAATGAAAGAATTAGGGCATCTACCTCCCTTCCTTGGAATACAAGCTCATTTCCACTCCAATGGTCTATTTCTTAACCAGGAAAAGTATGTTACAAATCTCTTAGTCACTGCAAGAATGTCAAATTGCTTCACGATGCCTACACACATGCCTATGAAGTTGGATTCCTTGCCAGGACTTGATGAAGCCTTCTAGGTCCTACTTATTTTGAAGCTTGGCTAGCAAAATACAATACTTGACCTTAACTAGTCCATATATTCATTTTGCTACAAATTTTATATGTTAAAAAATGCATGTTCATTCTTACTCAGACTTCAATTTGCTTAAGAAAATCAGCATGTATCTGAAAGACATTATGTCTATGGCCATAAATATCAATGATAAAAGCAAGTCACATTCATAGATATTATAATGACAATGATTGAAATGACTACAAGAACACAAGACTTATACAGGTGGATTTTGTATATTCTTAGGATCAAACATAATCTCTCAGAGTGCAAAAATACAACCAACTTTGTCTTCCTCCACTGGAGTTGAGTGTCACACCTTATCCTTTGTTGCATAAAAGATTATTTGGCTTGTCTCATTCCTTCGACAAGTTGGGCTTCCTCAGTATGTCATTCCCGTAAATGTCTTATGACAAATTGTGTACGGTTTATCTCACTGCAAATCCTGCTCTTCATCCAAGTCACAACATTTTACAGTTGACTACCATTATGTGAAATAGCAAGTTTTTGGGAATCTATTTTTGAAACACATACATGCAGCTAAAACATTAGGGGACATTTTCACCAAGTGTCCACCTCGACAATAGTTTGAGCTTTTAAAGACAAAATTTGGTGTTATGTTCCCACCTAACACAAATTTAGGGGGTGTATTGAAGTAAAGACGATGATAACTCAACAAGAATTGAAGAAGGAGGAAATAATAATCTTGTCTCCCTTACAATCATCTTCATCGACTACTAAGGGACTAAAGGAAAAAGAGAATAGCGGTAACGAAAATGAAACAAGCCCGAGTTCAGATAAAATCCATGAAACCCATACTCAACAAACAACCTTCAACAACAGTCAAAAGTAGAACAAGGAAACATATATATCGTGAGCAATAAAAAATTTTCCAGTTCACCAAGCTCAAGAGTTACATCTTTTCAATTGTTTTAATATTCGTGGTAATTGTGAAATAATTTTTAAATCATAATGTACAATGATGACGTGATGATGAAGTCTGTAATATTTAAGCAAGAAATAAAAATCAAAACTTCAAGTTTTTATACTCCAAAAAGACTATATTTCTTCTTCTTTTGCACTACTTTTATCGCTTATGAAAAGATCTACACAATGTTACCAATCAAAACTATTATGTTTGATCTTTCTTTCTTTTTGTCAACTATTATGTTTAATCTCAATTTAAAATTGTTGTGTATATAAATATATATTCAATCCAGATTTTCTTCTTCCTTGCAACTTTTTTCCATCTCTTATTTAGGTAGTAAATGGTGGCAATGGTGTATGTCATTTTTGTAATAGGGTAGAATGAATCAAATAAATTCACCAATCACAGTAGAAATAGAGTGCAAAGCATAATTTAATAAAAGAACGCACCAGCGTAATTTAACAACTAAAAGACATTTATTTTGTTTTAATTTTAGACTTATTGACATGCATTATTCTCCACAACAATTTTGTAGTATGATTTTTAAAATTGGTTTCTTTAACTATTTTATGTGCATTAATTAATTAGATAATGCAATTCTGTTTAAATAATAATTAATTTAATCAATGAAAATATTTTAAAAAATATCTAAACTTTGATAACATTTAAATTTATTATCTAATCATGTTATTTATTTTGTTTTCCACTCATCGATAATTATACTTTGGAGTATATTGTAATTTATTTTGTAAAAGTTATTTATGTTTTTATTTGTGATAGTAAATACATATAAATTATTGTATTTATATTTACAAACCCAAACTTTTATTTTCTTTTTCACTAATCAACACATTTATCCCACACCGTAAATTGTCTTTCACCAATCAACATTATTATGTACCGTTTTACTTAATGATAACCACAATTGTCCCGCATTTCGTACATACCGCAGTTTAAATTCGCTTTTTTCGCAACATCAAAATTATTATTACCATTTGGAGTCTAATAGGTTTGTGAATATGTGAATCAAAATAGTCAAATATGTAATGATCAAGAAAAGTAAGATAACAAAAGGTTTGTGAATATGTGAATTCGAAATTAAAAAATTTAATAATGGACTAGACATAAATACCTCAACCATTAATCTTTTATATAAATGTAGTCATTTTAACTATGAAACTTTAACAAAATGAGTAAAAATTAAAGAAAAGTATACTTGATAAAAAAAAATTTAGTAAAACTTCTTTCAGGTTATATTATTTTTGGTAATAGTGACCATAGTACTTTTAATCGTAATGATTATTCTTAGCTCAGACTTTCAGAACTACAAAGGTTATCATAAATGAACTAAATATTTGTGTTTCTTCAGAATTTGAATTTGAGTTATAATGCATTAAAGTTGATTTACTATTTTGAGTTATGAATTTTATTAATTGCTAACTGAAATGCTAATTCAAAATCATGAAAATGCAATGTATTAGAGACTGAGTTATTACTTTTTTTTTATTCCATTGACGTTTTTTTATTTTTATTTTTTATGCAATTTTTTAACTCTTTTATTCCAATAATTCCATAAATATGGCCAATTTTTTCATAATTGTAATTTTATTAGACAAAGAGATGTTGATATCAATTTTTTTTGTTAAATTCCTCCAAACACACAGTGTGATGGCAACTGTGGTTTTTTCTGATTTTGTTGGGTATTTAAAACTGCATATGCTGGTTTTAAAGAAGAACATAAGAATGGTCGAGATAATTGTATGAGATAATTTGAAAAAGAAGAATTTAGTCACAATTTGAAAAGGAAGAATTTAGTCATTTTAAAAAAAATGAAGTAACGACTAGTGGTCAATATATGAATAATACATTATGATATTTTTAGGGAAAATTCGTTGTACTACTACAAAAACTTTTTTATCACAATTGTTATTTATTCATCATAGGTAATAAGCAAAGATCGTATGAACTTGGAACTAGAACACTAATTTATATTGTCTTCCTATTGTCTTTGTTGCTTTAGTCGTGTGTATGTGTCTGTGTATACATGTTGAGTCAAAGATTTTTTTGTTCCTTATTTATAGTAGAATGTCAAATCAATCATTTTAAGATTTAGGAAGTATTCACGGAAAATTAGAAGATTTCCTCTTATGTTGTCGATTTCCTTTCAGTTGAATCGGTTTCTTTTGTTTCTGTTTTTTTTTTCTTGGAGCAACAATTCTCTTTAGTTGTATGGGCAGCGTTAATCCTTGTCCTAAACTAGGATTGCGGCAGTACGTCAATCTGACTATTAAGCAATAATAATTTTTTTTGTTATTAGCCTAATTTTTATCTTATTATGTTGAAATAATACTATTTTATTATTACTTTGTACAAAATTTAGTAATTTTAAATTTCGTTTATTTTCAATAGCATTTTATTGCAACTAAGACATCAAATGAAGTACAGCTCGCTTGTTTTGATAAAAAAAAAAATAACAACTTCTATTTCTACAACAAATTTGTTATATAATTTTGAAACTACCATATAATTTTATTACAAGTTATATTAAATTAGATAAAGTCCCGTTTTATACACGGAAAATTAAATATAAATTATCATTAAAATTTTAGATTTTAAAGTTGAAATCCACGAAACTATAACCCGTAAATTTAAAATGTAAATTAAAACCATTATTAGTTATTCAAAATTATGAATTCGAATGAATATCATCCAAATTAATCTAAAATTTTTAATATCAGGTGAAACAACGTTTTTAATTAAATATTATAATTTTATAATGTTTGCATATAACAATTAATATTGAATATTTTAATAGAAATAAAATATTTAATATTTAATTTTCAAAATTTAATGGAAATATAAAATTTACTTCTAAATATTTAATTTTAAATATTTGACATATGTAAATAACGTGATCTATTAGTGACACGTGCGAAATCCCGTTAATTATAATATGACGACATATCATGTTCACGTCAAACGCGTTCCGCTATATATAATAAAATTATAATCCACTGGAACTTCTGACCCAAAAAAAAAAAAAATCTACTGGAACTTAACTATGATCAAGCCTAAATCAATTTCTTAATAGATTAATTCTTAATATACTAGAATATAATGTTCTACAATGATGTTTGTATCTCTCTTATAAATTATAAACATAGCTTCTGATGTGATGTGGACAACAAGATAAAATCTTTTCTCCTAATAAGACAAAAAAGAAAAAAAAAATCAAAAATTCTTCTATTGAAAAAGCATAACTTAGCAAAATCACATGCTTAGCTGTTAACAATGTTTATGCAAGTTTGCAGTACAAAAGTCATAAATAATACAAAAACCCGTACGAAACACGGAGTTTAGTTGATCTTAAGCAACGAATATTTATTAGATGATTTAATAAAGTAATCAATAATGTCAGATTAAAAAAGTGATTAGTGTCTAATCATTCAATTAAAAAATGTTTATGTACAATCGGTGAATGATATTGCTGACGTATCATAGGCACGCCTTTGTGTCTGTAGTCTTTGTGCCGTTGAGACCTTTTCATCTCTGTAACTTTTTATATTTCAATTAAAATTGTAGATTTGCCTAAAGGAACAAAATCTTATTTAAATACTCGTGGAAACAAAAATATGCCAAGCCTTATAAACAGAAAAAAGAGTTTCTACAACTTTTTCAATTATTTAACCATACAAAAATGTTGCATATCATCATGGATTTGTCCTTATTGGAAGTCCCCACATATGCATCTGCAATGTCACTAGTGATATCAATGTCATGTGTTAGATTTTCCCTTCTTATATACTTGAAATATTACTTCAATCATTTGAATTTCATATATATATATATATATATATATATCATTCATGATAAAAAAAAATAAACAAGTAATTTAATTAGATATCTCCTCTTGTTTCGTTTTGTTTGATGCTATTTCGTTCAAGTATATCCTTTGAAGTGCTAATGTTTTGGTCTATTAGTTAGAGAAACATACATTTAATGTGGTTGTACTGAAACAGGTTTAATTATAATCTATAGTTGCGCATAATGAAATAGGTTTTTTTTTTGTCAACCAATTTTCATTGCTTTAAAAGATAAGTACATTGGTACATGGTTTCTAAAAAGTAATAAGCATTCCAAAGAACGGATAACAGAACAGAGATAGAAAGCTATAGTAGTCTCTTGAATAAGTAATTTACTCAGAAACTCTAAGAGACTAAGAGGTCCAAGTTACAAAAAGCTCCAAGTGATTTTGTAACCTGATCTTGTCCTTCTAGCCTCCCTCGCCAAAGCATCTGCCTTAAGGTTTCTCTCCCTTTTGATAAACCTGAAATGATAAGAACACGTGTTTCCGGAGAGATTCTTTATGTCAGTTATGAAAGGGAGAATATCACATGGATTGTCCAAGTTATGATATGTCTGATCCTTCCACTTATGAAGCATGCTATAAATGCTTTGATTATCACCCTTAAATATGACATTGTCATATCCTATTCTCCTCATCTGTAAGACCGCCTCCCTAAGAGCTAATGCTTCAGCATCTTTTGCACTATTAACTGCTTCTACACTCAGTGAACCCTGTACCAAAGGTCTACCCTCAGAGGAAGTAAGATACCAACCTAAACCAGCCATTTCATTATTAGATATCCATGATGAATCTACATAGCAAATCATGTGAGATTCATTTAAATGAGCATCTGTTTGCTCTGCAGTGTTACAACTGCAGAAGCTTGCTGGCAACTGGATTCTTCTTCCCCTCTATGCGCCACTGCCCATTCAGAAACATCCTCTAGCGCCTTAGAAATTACCACTAGTAAGGTAGTTCTCTCATTCTGAAAAATTAGCTTATTTCTTAGCTTCCAAATCTGTCATCCTATATAGGCAGCTAGGTTCCCTTTTTGACAACTATTCTGCGATTGAAAGTCTAAGACCCACTCAAGATTCTGATGAAGAGAGTTCTGATGAAAAGATTCACCTGGTTTGGATAAAATAGGAGCTAGTTCCCAAATCTTTCTTGAAACTGTGCATTGAAAAAGAAGATGTTGAGTTGTTTCATAATCTTCTCCACACATAGAACATGTAGAATCAGCTATAAGGCCCCTTCTTCTAAGTGAAGAGCCAACAGGAAGGCCTTCATGCGCTGCTCTCCACCAGAACATCCTGACCTTTGGGACCACCTGCAATTTCCAGATTTTCTTAAAGTCAAAACCCCCGTTAATGTTTTGTTGAAACACCAAATGATTGTTGTGGCTATAATGGTAGCCTGTCTTGACAGTGTACTCTCCATTTTTACTTAGAGCCCATATCAACTTGTCTCCGGCAGTTAGGCTAGGTTTCACCTTTCTTATTTCTTGAACATCCTGCTCTTGCACCATCATTCTTAGCTTATCTTCATCCCATTCCCTTCTGTTTTCTGCAAAGAGTTCAGAAACCTTAGTATTCAAAGAAATTGAAGCATTTAAAATTCTTGGAGGTCTTGGTGGAATTGTTGTCAACCAATTATCCTTAAAAGCCATTGTTCCTTGACCATCTCCAATAACTCTTCTAACACCTGAAGAGATCAATGGTATAGTTTTAACTAAACTCTTCCAAGCATGGGAAGATCTATCTCTGTATTTAGCATCAAGAATCGAATCCTTTGGGAAATGCTTAGCCTTAAATACTCTTGCTAGCAAGGATTCTGGATTCTTAATAATTCTCCAAACCTACTGTGCTATCAACGCTCTATTAAAATGAGTTAAGTCCCTTATACCTAGACCTCCTGCCTGCTTTGACTTATTAATTTGATTCCATGAGATCCAAGGGATTTTACTCTTTTCTTTCACTGAAGACCACCAAAACCTTCTAATATGCTTAGTTATTTCAGAGAGAAGCTTCTTTGGTAGCATAAAGCACTGCATTGCATAATTTGGGATTGAAGTTGCAACAGCCTTTATGAGTACCTCCTTTCCTGCAGGAGACAATAATTTAGTAAACCAACTGTCAAGCTTCTGATCGATCCTCTCCTTGATAAAAGCAAAAGATTTAGATGTGTTGTTTCCTATAATCTCTAGCAACCCTAGATACCTCCCTAAGCCTCCAGATTTTGTAATACTTGTTATCTCCATAACCTCCTTTCTTAAATCATCTGGAGTATTTTTACTGAATATGACAGAAGATTTTTGAAAGTTAACCTGTTGACCTGAGAGACTACCATACAGATTCAAAGCATCCTTAATTGCTATACACTCAGCCCTAGCAGCTTTGCAAAATAGCAAGGAATCATCAGCAAAGAATAGGTGAGCGATAGCTGGACCATTTCTACTTGATTTAAAACCGTGTACCATGCCTCTCTTTCGCAAATTGTTAAGCATATTAGACAGACCTTCTGAGAACAATAAGAATAAATAGGGAGAGATAGGGTCACCTTGTCTGATGCCTCTACTTGGCCAGATATTTCCCATTGGCTCTCCATTTATAAGGATTGAGTATGAGACAGAACTTATACATTTCTTGACCCAATCACACCATCTTTCTGCAAAGCCTAAAGCCTTCAAGATGAAATCAATAAAACCCCATTCAACTTTATCAAAGGCTTTGCTTATGTCAAGTTTCATTGCAACAAATTTATGCTTCCTTAACCTGGTAAGCATACTATGAAGCATTTCATGGGCAACTAAGACATTATCAGTTATGAATCTATTAGGGATAAAGGCAGTCTGATTCTCAGATATTATTGAACTAAGATGCAGTTTTAGTCTCTCAGCTAGAATTTTGGATATAATTTTATAGTCTATATTACAAAGACTAATAGGCCGATAGTCTTTCACCTCAATGGGATTTTGAGTCTTGGGGATCAAACAAATATTCGTGTGATTTATCTCAGGCATAAGTTCCCCTGTATCAAAGAAATGAAGTATTGCTTTACACACACCTTTGCCTATGATTCCCCAATTTTGCTGATAAAAGCCCGCATTTAGTCCATCCGGCCCTGGTGCCTTATCCCTATTCATCATCTTCAGAGCATTAAAGATTTCCTCCTCTGTTACCCTTTTTGTCAAGTGCTCATTTATATCCGCAGTGACCACCCTTTTAATTGGACCCAGAAGCTTATAATCTACAACATCAAAAGAACCCTCTGAAGCATACACTTTCTGGAAATAATTCACAATCACATTATGTATGCTTTTTGTCTTAGTATGGATGACTCCCTTTTCATCCATAATAGCAGATATACGATTGTTGAATCTTCTTTGTCTTGTAATGGCGTGAAAGTACTTCGTGTTTTTGTCCCCTGATTGGAGCCAATTGATCCTGCTCTTTGTCGTCCAATAATCTTCTTCCTGTTTATAAGCAGAGGCTAATTCAGACTTGAGCTCAGCCAAATATTCATAATTAATAGGACTCATCTCATAAGCTGCTTGAATTTCTGACTTGAGCTTCTCAATATTCTTCTTTGAGTTAACATTATTAGCATGCTTCCATTCACACAACTTGTGCCTGCAATGCTTAAGATCACCTGCAAGATTAAAACTTTCAGCCTCTTGATCTACTTCTTGCCATGCATTCCTGATAACATTACAGACATCTTATTATTATTCCAGCGATTGTCATATCTAAAAAACTTTTTTCCTCTCCATTTTTCATTTGTAGTTTGGAGGAGAAGAGGTCTATGATCAGATCCTCCCCAACCAAGCAGCCTAAGAGAGGCATTAGGGAATTGATCATCCCACTCACCATTCACCAGGGCTCTGTCTATTCTTGTTCTTATTGAATGGTTCTTCCTCTTCCCTAACCAAGTAAATTTTCCCCCAATGGTTCTTAAATCTCTTAATCCTAATTTACAAAGCAGGGAAGAGAAAATTCTGAAAGAACCAGGTGATCTACAAGGCCCACCAGACTTTTCAGAATTATCTAATATCTCATTAAAATCACCAAAGAAGAGTCTGGGATAATTAATATAAAAACCTTGTTCTTCACGCTTGATCAATTGTTTCCACTGTTCATTTCTTAATTTCCTGATAGGATGCCCATATATGTAGGTCAAATAAAACTTAATATCTTCTTCTTCCACCATAATATCCGTATTGTACAAACAAGGGGAAGAGATAAAGGTTAACCTTACATTGTCATCCCAAAAAACTGCAAAGCCACCACTTAACCCACTTGGAGGATACACAAAAGAGTGGGTGTACTTCAACCTTCTAGCTACTTCTTCTACATAACTAACCTTGTTTTTTATTTCTACCAACAACATTACTTCTGGCCGATATTTAGTTCTAATATCATACAAAAAGTTGTCTGCCAAGGATCCTTTTAAACCTTGGCAGTTCTAGTGTAAAAGCCTCATGGGGCTAGGGGTGGCTTCGGGGTATCCACCCTCCCCTACTGATAGAGTTCACTTCCATGGTCCCTAGCAATAGGAGTAGATTGCATTTGTGGAGAAGCATTAACTACAGACTGCTGGTTCTCATGATACTCTCCAACCAGCCTTTGGCGACTTGTAACTGCCTGATCTTCTACAGAGAATGCTGGAGCTTTTCTTTTGTATCTAGCCAACCCAACAGATGATGATCCAAATTCCCTTATAGTTATCGGAGGAGCAATGATAGGAGAATGAGCATATTCTAACATGTTGGTTGTTCCCATTGATTGTCCTCCATCAGGATCATAATCTCTGCCTTCGTTTCCATTAATGGTGTTTTCCCCAACCATATCTTCCTCCTGGAGCTGATTTTCATTCATACCAGACCCAACCGCATGATCCATGTGTACATCAACTCCATGATCTTGTAGATCCATTTCCGGAGGATTATCATTAGGTGGCAGTTGGGGAAAGTCTGGAAGCTGTGGCCCTTCTTCACATTGTGCAGATTCATGAGTTAAGGAGCCACAGGAAAAATAGAACTTTCTTAACTTATCATACTGAAACCTGACAAGATCTGAGTGCTGTTCCGGATCAAAATCCACATAACGAGCAAAGATAAGTTTAGCAGTGACTTCCAACCTGATTTTTACCCAGACCTCACCCGAAGCTTCATTTGTTGGCTCCTGAAAACGTTAGTCTTTTACTTCACCCAGACATTCGCCTATCTCTGTTAGCATTTGTGGGTTACAAAAGTCTGGAGGAATATTAAAGACTTGAACCCAGAATGTGACGAACTTCATGAAATCAGAACGATTTCTGTTTGTCCAGAGATCCAAGACAACTATCCAGTCTCTAAAGGTCCATGGACCATTTTCCAGGACAGATCTCATCTGATGTTCATCACGAAAGAAGAATTGAACTAACCCGTCGTCGTTCACCCGACCTGTGACTCGTCCTTCTAGTCTCCAGGCTTTGGGAAGAGTAGACTTCAATACCATAGGCCGATGATGATGCGGGTTGAGAACTTTAGCAAACAGACTCAACCTATTGTCCTGGTTCTGCTTCTTGTGAGCTTTAGCTGATAACTTGAGAGGAATTTTCTCAGAACCCAGGTTAAGCTGCTGCAGAGATCGGCACAACTCCTTGTCCATCTTTCTTCACAGAAACTTCACAATAGCTTTATAGATCTTGAGAATCGAAGATTACAGAGAAGAAAAAACCGAATTACACGGACAATTAATCGCATAAAGCGAAGGGTAAAACGCAGAACGCGTAGAAGAAACCCTAGAGGAAAGGGAAAGGTCTCACCTTAATTACATATCTCTTATTGAAATAGGTTTAATCATAATCTATAGTTGATGTCTGCACAAAAAATAATTTGATTATATATGTAATATCTTGGACCCTAACGCCATAGTTTTAACGAAAGTCCACAAAAATCCTAGGTCTATTAGGTTTTAAGGAGTTGTCTCCTTTTTTCCCTATAAAAAGATCCATAGAGATATAGAGTTAGGGCATCAGAGAAATACAGCGAAGCTTTGCAGAGGGACCAACCACCGTCGACCAGCCTTAAGTCGCCGCAGCCGTCGCCGTTTCCACGTCCCACGCCGCTGCAAGAGGTACCTGCAAGGAGAAGAAGCCACTGTGAGATCCTTACATCACTCCGTATTCGTGAATCCTCAGCTTCTCATCGTTTTCTTCGACACTAGTAGTTTAGATCTCTGAGGTAAAGGCCGTGTCTCCTTCTGTGCTCTTGTTTGATTAGGATTTCTGGCCTGGATTTGTTTGTTCTTCGAGATCTGAACCCTCAATTTCTTCAGGATTCAGATCTACTTTCTCGAAGAAGGGATCTACCTTCTAGTAATCTAGATCCATTGATTTAAGGCCATGGTGAGGAGCTACTGCGTGATCCCCCGTCTTCCCTTAGCTTGACTCTCATCTATTAATAGTTTAGGGCTTCTCTTGTCATTTGGTAATGTTTGGTGTCATAATTGATAATTATTACTTTTATCTTTATTGTTGATTGCTAGATCTAGGATTATTATAATTATTATTGCAGGAAGAGATAATACGATCGTGCAGATTGGGGTATTGGTTCCATGTGTTGATTGTGTTTGAGGTACGGTGCGCTCGTGTAAATCAGGGCATCATATGAGGGGCTGACGAGTCGGTGGAAATCCTGCAAAGGCACCTGAAGAGGGTGCCCCGTAAGGGCAATACCTGGAAGGGCGCATTTGATGTGCATCTAGGAAATTGTTTGATTCTTTAGGTGCATTAGGTGTCATAATTGTGTGTTTAATTCTAATCTGTTGTGGATGTTTGGATAAGCAAGGCTTTCGGGCCGCGTTTTAGTAATCCACCACCTCATTGAGTGATTCCCGTGTCACTCACCCCTCTCTTCCCTTGTTCCCCATTCAGGTAAGCAGGACGAGTAGCTGGAGACTAGGACTGGCTATGGTGTTATTTTGGATCAACATGGGTTTTATTTGTTTTAATATTTTACACTAATTCTCCGCTTCAAATGTTTTAGTTAATGATTTGGATTTGGTTGTTGAGTTGTTTGAGACCGATTATGGATTTGAGTGGTTTAAGTTTAATAAAGTTGATCCTCGGGACTTAATCCGTTGTTGTATGGCCTATAAGGTATAGTCGTATCATGTCATGTCCTTGAAGTAAGGGACGGGTGTTATGATTTTGGTATCAGAGCCAAGGATTTTGTCAGACCGGTTTCGAGTTGAGTGGAAAGTTTTCTTAAATACGTTTTCAAATGGTTTTCAATGTTTTAAAGTACTTTTGGGTTCAGAAATTTTAAAAAGAAAAAGAACACCATGCCACCTGAGTCTTTCCTTATTCGTTATTCCATTTATGGTTTCAGAGTGAGCCTAACCAGCTTGTTTTCTTTCAGATGCCGCCAAGGAGAAACCCCACTAATCAACGTCTAGTTGCCCCAGACACAACACCAGATCTCAATCCAGAACCGCCACTGGTGATGAAATGCAAGAAAGTGTAGGTTAGAGCATCCACGTTTCCCAGGAAGTGAACAGTCAGGCCGTCGTGGCTCAGCATGCCGCATGAGGAGGCGGACCTAGGCCGCAGCTCTGTAGGAAGCCCAGGAGGCCACCCAGTTGGCCATGCAGCAGGAAAAGCAGGAAGCTGCCAACGCCACCGTGAAAATTAAATTGATGAGGTACCAAGCTATGTATGGGGACCAAGTTGGTGGATGACCTGAAGTTGGTGAGGTTCCCTAGGGTGTCGGAGTGCGACATGATGCACCATCGGTGGTTCCGCCAGTACCATATCCACCATTGCTGCCCCTACCGGCTCAGTATCATCAAGGACCAACATATTGGGACATGATCAGGCAGATGAGGGATATGGGGACAAAAATGTTTGACGAAAAGCAAGATCCCATCGCTGATGACAACTGAAGAAGGAAGTTGGAGCACAATCTTGATCCTAGGAATGGATTGGCGCGACCATTACGAAGTAAAATTGGACTGTCGTAAGGCAAGAGTTCTAATCCCTAGAGAAGGAAAAGAGGTCTTCTTTCAAGGTATTAGGACGACCAGCGGGGAAGTGAGGCTTTATTAGCTACCATCACCGCGGTTAAGGAAGAAGAAGTGCTGAAGATCAAGGATATACCTATGGTGGCCGAGTATGAGGACGTATTCGAACCACTACGAGGTCTGCCGCCAACACGGTAAGATGCCTTCACCATCGAGCTAGAATCAGGGACGGCCCCTGTGTCTCGAGCTCCGTATCGCCTAGCACCTGCAGAATTGGCTGAGCTAATGAAGCAATTAGAGGACCTAACCGACAAAGGATTTATTTAGCCGAGTAACTCGCCATAGGGATCGCCTGTTCTGTTTGTAAAGAAGAAGGACGAGATCTTCAGACTGTGTATCGACTACAGAGGACTCAACAAGGTGATAATCTAAAACAAGTTTCCGCTTCCACGAATTGATGAGTTATTGGACCAGCTGCAAGTAGCGTCGTGGTTCTCAAAAATCGACCTGGCATCAGGCTACCTCCAGATTCCGATTGCAGAGCAGGACGTGCGGAAGACAGCCTTTCAGACACGTTATAGGCATTACGAATTCGTAATCATGTCATTCGTACTGACGAATGCCCCAACTGCCTTTATGAAGTTGATGAATAATGTCTTCCGAGAGCACTTAGACAAGTGTGTGATCATCTTCATAGATGATATCCTTGTGATGCAATCTTACGAAGAGAGGTTTTTAGTCTCTTCGAAGAAGGGAGGTTTTTAGTCCCTGATCTTTCTGAATACAGAATTCGAAAACTTAGATGGAGTTTTTGTGTTAGGGTTCTGCGAAAAACTTGATGAATAGATGGAAGAGATTTCGATGGAATGAATGAGGATAAAACTGTTTAAGATCTAGAGAACAAACTCTGTTTTGATCTTAAACGAAAAGATGCATAGAGAATAAACTCTGTCGCAATCAGTTATGTTCAAAGTTGAACAAAAGATTCGAAGTTTCTTCGAGGAAAAGAAAAACTTTATTATAACTTGGATCATTAGAATGTTGAAGCATACAACTTATTTATAGTGCTAAAAACCTAGGGTTGTCGAAATCTCTCTCCAAAAGGAAGAAGGAAATTCGATTTTCCTAGCTTATCTAAAAGGAAATCTGAAACAATCTTAAAGTAAAANTTGAAACAATCTTAAAGTAAAAGGAAAATATCTAGATCATTTTCCTTTTTAAAATAAAAGGAAACAATCTGAATATTCCTAAAACCTTAG
>OVAN01001470.1:177-40738 GCA_900406275.1 Anastatica hierochuntica
TGTTTATCTTTTAGTTTCGTATTTCATATTTACTAACTCATTAACTCACTGCTTGATCTATCGATCTTTGGCTACAGAGAGTCCGTGAAGCGCATAACATTGAAAGTGAGAATTTCGGTTCCCATAGTTTGGTGCTAAAGGAGGGGATTACACGCGATATCTTTCACGCTAATTCACAGATCAATCATGAACACTGACGAACAGAACAACCAACCAGCTCGCGAAGGCAACAACGCCGACGACACCGTTGAAATCACTCCGACGACGAATGTCACCGTGATCAACGCTGATCCGAACGTCGCGGCGTTCGAGGAGATCAAAAACATGTTCTCGACTCTCGAAAAGAAGTCGGCAGAACGTGACGAACTCACCAACTCTCTCGCAAAACAGGTCAAGGCCTTAACTGCGAGAACCAAAAAAATCCTTCCGCGTTGAGCGACCAAACTCCACGGAAGAAGACTTAACTTCGCTACTCCGCCTAGAGCACTCCGCGACGCGCAGGAGAAACCATCGGAACAGAATCCCGATGAGATTACACCTGTCGCGACCCGGACTGGTGCGAATGACCTCCCAGCACTTAAAAAAGAAACGGAGGAACACGAGGCCGAGCGAATCGACCTAGATTTCAGCGACCGTACCGAACCNGACTGGTGCGAATGACCTCCCAGCACTTAAAAAAGAAACGGAGGAACACGAGGCCGAGCGAATCGACCTAGATTTCAGCGACCATACCAAACCTACGGACGAGGACGCTGACGTTCACCCAAGAAGGGTGAAGGGACGAGAAGCTCGCCGCTATTCTGAGCTCAACGAACCCATGACGGAGGAGGAAGAAAACCTCCTCTGGGTCAAGCAGCAAGAGCAGGCTTAACAGCAGGCCAGAGTCGCTAACAGAATGCGCAGGCCTTCTCGCAAAACCGCTAATCGCAATCTCGATGATCTTCGCGATTACATCGCAAAGACTGCGGTAGAAGTGAAAGCGGTAAAATCGCAGATCCATCATGCGACCAGTGTTGCGCTAGAGATCGATCGACTCCTCGACGAGGCTCGAAAGAATCCTTTCACTGCTCGCATCACAAAAGCAAGGATCTCAGATCCGGGAAAGGTGAAGATCCCAACATATGACGGGACCACCGACCCGAAAGCTTATCTACAGAGTCTCCAGATCGCGCTGGCGAGGTCGAAACTCAAGGAGGGCGAAAAAGACGCTGGCTTCTGCCACCTTTTCGTCGAGCATCTCCAGGGAGCCACCCTCGAGTGGTTCTCCCGTCAGAGGCGAAACTCCATTGTTTCGACGCAGCGAGACCTGAATTCTCTTGTATTGTGTCCATGGGGAGGAGCTTTGGCAGATCCTTCCAGAGGTTCACGTCGACATTAACGGCAACCATGCTGGAGGTCGGTCCCTAGCTCAAAAGGTACTTAAACAAGGATACTATTGGCCCATGATGGACAAGGATTGCCTCACCTACGCACAGAAGTGCGAACGTTGCCAACGGTATGCCCCAATCATACATCAACCTACCGAGCTCATGCGATTTTTTTGACATCCTACCCTTTCATGCGCTGGGCGATGGACATAATTGGTCCCTTGCACATGTTCGACAAAAAGAAGTATGTCATGGTCCTCACCGACTACTTCACTGACTACTTCACCAAGTGGTTTGAGGCCAAGGCTTACGACAAAATCAAGGACGCGGATGTCATCAACTTCCTCTGAAAGAATATCCTATGTCGCCATGGAATTCCATATGCAATCGTCACAAACAATGGCACACAGTTCACCTCGACGGAATTTGAAAACGTCTGCGCCACGTAAAAGATCAAGATCCAGACTCAACGTCGTGTAACCTTCAAGGTAACGGACATGCTGAAGCCACGAATAAGCGCATCATCGAGGGCCTTAAGAAACGATTGACGGCAAAGAAAGGGAGTTGGGCCTTCGAGTTGGACGGCGTGCTTTGGTCACATCGGACTACTCCACGAAGCGGTGCACAGCAGTCCCCGTACTCTCTGGTCCATGGTGTGGAAGCCGTCATACTTACCGAGGTGCGTGTCCCCGCATTATGACGATGGGTCTTCCCGTCAGATGAGCAACTAAAAAATGAGCTACTACAAGACAACCTTGACGTCTTGGAGGAGCATCGGGATCTGTCTTTTCTCCGCCTCCAGGCCTACCATAATCAAGCAGCCAAGTACTATAATAAAAACGTCCACCCACACACGTTTTAGGAGGGAGACCTCGTGCAGCGCAGAGTGGTGCAAAACACTTCAGAGTATCGTGCGGGGAAGCTCAGAGCCAGTTGGGAAGACCCTTACAGCATCACCCGTATTGTTAAACCCGACGTCTATGAGCTCGGTGGCATGGACAGCAAGCGTGAACCTCGTTCGAGGAACTCCATCAACCTAAAGAAGTATTATTACTAGGGGTGATTCAAAAAGAAAAAAAAAACACACGGTTCACTGAACCTTTACCTCTGTTATGGAATCGAACTACAATAGGCCTTGATCCCTTCGGGGTATATAGACAACCCTTTTTGGGCACAACTGTTGTATAATAAAAATAAAAAAATTTGTATTACGATCAGAACACTATCACACGGATTCGTTAACGAGCTTGGACGTCGAAGTCCTGGCCAGACTTCTGACCTAAATGCGCGCTTCTCATAAGTGCCTTGGTGAAACGACACCAGGTTGATAAAGAATAGGTTGGGGAAGCTTCCTTACAACCATGCGTGAACTTAAGCACGCTTTAAAAGACAGCGGAGCCATGCCCGCAGGGCGCTTGAGCACTCAAGTGTGGGACGGGGTAAGCCGTTTCAACTCGCACCCAACGACCTCGTCTATAACAGGGTAAGCCAGGAGCACCTCCTACACCTACGTTCTGTTACTTTAGTACGGGCTACGAACGAATTTGAATCTAAGTTTTGTGACAGCCGGCTCCAGCTTGAACATAGCTCGGTCACTGAAAGGCTGAACACTACAGAGGGGAGTCCCTTCTCCTTTTTCATAGTTTTCCGGGAACGTGCCCTTTACTCACGTAATATAACTGCTTACATGTTTTCTATCGGTAAGTCCATATCTAGACGTGACCATAGTAACTAGGTTGGCAGTCTAGAGTGGCACGAAAGCAGTAAATCCAAAAGAGACAAGAGATTAAATTAAAAGGGCCCTTCAGGGCATGGAGTCATGGATTAAAGCCCTCCTGGGCATACAAAATAAAAGAGTTAAAGCCCTCACAGGCGTACAAAATAAGGGAAAGAAAACAAAGCATTCTAAATTTTCTCTTAAAGGCCATAGGCGGCCTATTCAAGGTCCTTGGAGAGCTCGGTAGCAGCTTCAAGGGAGATAGCAGGAAGGTTTAACCCAAACTGAACAAGGGTTAAAGTAGGCTGATCCACGACAACTGTGGCTGAAGCTCTGAAAGGGCTATTAGTCACCGCAGAGGTTTTCACAACAGGGGGCACCACTACTATCAGTTGCTTCTCCATTACCACCTTTGTACCCTTCGACTCAACAGCGGCCACCTCCTGGGATGTGACCTCCTCCGGGTTCACAAAGGTGGAAGTTGCGAGAGCTGCCAGCACAAAACCACTAGAGCTATCAGACGGAGGGGACACGCACATATCTCGCTCCAGGTCAAGCTTCATGACATCCATCATCTCGAGCTCGTCCCTGAAGTTTGCAAGGGCATTCTCCCACTTCTCTTGGTCGGCTTCGAGACCGGAGATGCCCCGTTCCACCAAATCCTTCAGCAGGTCGGCATGACTTTGGGCCAGGGATTAGAGAAGCGCATTTTCCTATACGAGCTCCAAGTCCTTAAAAGCCCGTTTTACCTTCTCAAACCTGGGCTTGTACTTAGCCACTGCTTCTTTTCGCGCTCCTCTCTCTGCTCTCCTGACCTCCCGGTCTCTTTGGAGCTTTAGTCTCTCCGTCTCCTTAGCGTGAGCATTCGAAGCTAATTCGACCTTCCACCCTAGATCACTTTTGGCCTTCAACATTCTCTCAAGCCCCGTCGAAAGCTCGGGCACCTTCTTCTTAGCCTTCGCTTGGAAGGTCTTTGATGAGTTCTGCAACTCGACTTCACGTTGTGTAGCTGCCTCCTTGGCACCTTTTAATTCCTCCTTAGCAGAGGTCAGCATAGAATGCATGGCAGAGTCACTCATTTTGAGCTCATTAACCCTCTTCACGAAGGCCTTAACAGAGAACTCCACATCGATGACGCATTTGATGGCCCATAGGTCTTTCCCTTCTCGATCTCCTGGTTGTGGTAGTCCTTGTAGGCATCCTTCCTCGCCTTATCCAATTGCTCTTCGTATTCAAGTTTTAGGCGGTTGACGAAGCCCATGTGCTGGAAACATAGGAAAAGGCTACGTTAGTAATAACTCTGTCAAAAGGAAGGCAAACCGGGGCCAGGAGCAAGAGTTTCACCTTGGTGTTGCTCCGACATATGTCTTGGTAAGTGGAGGACTTGCCAATGAGCTTCTCAGGGATGGCCTTATCCCCAGAAAGACAAAAGTACCGGTGGAGAGTTTCATTCGCCTTGGCGTCCTCAGCAAGGGAAACTTCCCGGAGAATTCGAAAACAAAGCCATATTCTTCGAACTCGATAATATTGGGACTCGATTCCTTGGCGAGGCCTTTACCTTTGGCCGCCACGAGGTCGGAGATCTGAGTGTTGTCATCCATATGAGATGAATTCTTCTCTCCTCGGACCTCCGATGGTCTGTGTCGTCCTTGAGGGACGATCTCCTTTCTTCCGATCTTCGCTGATCGGAGGCCTTGCTTTCCCTGGGCTTTTGGCCAGTAGCCCCCTTGCCATCTGCCTTTGGTTTCTTGGCGGGAGCTACTGACGATGAGGAGGAGGCTCTCTTTTTGGACTCGGAATCACCCGGTTTGCGATATCTCCCAGTAGCAGCAGATGATGCATCCTTCGCAGAAGCGGAGGCAGGGACAAGTGGGGCCACATAGCTCGGGGGAGGAGGAGGAGGAGGCATCAACACGAGAGAGGGGGAAGAATATTGACATCCCCAGTAGGAGCCAAGTCCTCTTGAGAGGCTTCCAGAGCTGCGACAGCAGTGGAGGGGGCATCCTTCCCGTGTGTGACTGAGTGGTAGCTTTCTTAGCAGCTTCAACCTTCTCTTTCTTAGCACGCTTGCGGGCTGCTTCACCAGCTCTCTGCTCCATATTGGGAAGTTGCACAATGGGACGTACCATTCGAGGAGGAGGTTGGATTTGGAAAGGTGCAGGAGATTTGGAAGGAGGAGAAGATTGGGCAGACTCCATAGCAGCTAGGGCAGCGACAACAACTAAGGTAGCGACAACAACAGTGATACGAGTAGAGTTGAAGCTAACCGAACTGCGCTTCTCAATAGCTCGGAGAGCAGCTAGGTCCTCTCTCAAGGTCAGGAAGTCCTTGGCTTTCTTGGCGGTTGGGCGAACTGAAACAAAGAAAAACACAAACAAAAGGGGAGTTGGGGAAAGAACCAAGGACAACTAAAGAGGATGACCTAAATAGGTCGCTTACCTGCATCAAAATTCCAGTCCTAGCGGACTGTTCTGGCAAAGAGAGCGGGCAGGGAATCGAAGTTGGTCTGCACATAGAAGTAGGCCTTCTCCCAGAAGTCGATCTTGCTGTCTAGGAGTGTAACAAGCTGGGGGTTCCCGGAGATGTAGTAAATCCCAGGATTCTTGTCGATACACTTGAAGGAGGTCAAGTGTTTAAGAAGTTGAACCCCCAGCTTGAGGTCGATCTTTGCAGTGAGAACAAAAAGACCGACAATGGTCCTGATCCCGCTAATAGTTAGCTGAGAGAGGGCAATTTGACGTTGATGAGATTATGCCATCAAGATATGGGGAAGGGGAAACCACAAGCGACAACTCCTGAGGAACGACTCATAGATGCAGAAGTAACCAGGAGGAGGGGTCCATGGCCTGTCTTCTGGAGACAGAAGCAGAAACACGACGTTTTCAGGGACGTCGAATTCATCCCTCAACGATTTGAGAGATCTAGCGGTGCTCGTGGTCGAAGCAATGAGAGGGGCATTTGCGTGAGGAGCGATGGCCTTTCGCCATAGGTTCCCGGAAGGGCCTTTCGCGTGAGGAGCGATCAATATGTTCGTTAACCAGGAAGGGCCTTTCGCCGAAGATTCCCGGAGCGTCGTCAGGCTGGACGACGAAGAGAGGAGAAGGGGACAAAGGTTTTCTCCGGCGCGTGACTAGGTTTTCAGAGTCGATGGCTGAAGGAGTTTCGCAAGAGTCGATTCGCAGTAAAATGGAGCAACAAAATCGCAGGAGAACAAAGGAATTTGCAAGAAAAACAAAAAGAAAAGTGAAAGAGTTGGAGAGAGAGCAAACCTTTTGATGGCGACAGGAGAAGACGTTAGTGGAGAAGGGAGGCGTAGAGTTTAGGTTTTAAATGAAGCGAGTTTCGAGGGTTACGTTGAGAGGGAAGCGAAGGTGGGTCCCAGTCAAATCAAATCAAATCCTTTCTAGCTAACCGAGAAGGAAACCAGGTTCTTCTTTGGGAAGCTAAGCATTTGAACCAGGATTCGGATTCCATATTCAAAATCCCGTCAAAGAAAATCAATTAAGAATTTGATTTCGAGAATCCTTAGCTGATTGTCTTTGCGAGCTTCGGGGACGCTCTTGATGGAGGTGGATTCCACCCAATCCAAACTCGGTTCAAATAACCCGAAAGTTGAACCGAAAATCGAAAGAAGACCTCGGAGGCCCGCTATGAAGAAGGAAATGGAGAATGGTGAGAGAAAAAGAACGTGGTGGACCAGAAGAAAGACACAGGCCCATATCGTTGAAGTCAAGCCCAATCTCAATTCAAAGACATTAAAAGCTATTGATCCTCGCATCAAAGAGAGCAGATTCTCTAGAGAAGACCAAGGGTTACAGTTTCAGTAAGGCCTATAAAAGTAGAAGGGGAGCATAGCAGAAGGGGGAATCGAAACGCACGTCTTTAAACTCATTCTTGTACTCATTTAGTTGCACTTTTGAGCATTAGTCCCCACAATTAAATCTTATTCTCGATCAATTCATCTCGATTTCCACACATTATTCTCTTAAGTTCTGAGCTGGATCTTGAGATCCATCATGGAATATGACTTATTCCTAATCTAGAAAACCAGGAGTCGGGTATGTTCTTCAAATTTACCTATACCGGAAGTGTTAATATTTCATGAACTTTGAAAGTACCCGCTGGAGTCCAAGATAGTATAAAAACAAACAATCATCTATGTGCCATACTCCTCTTTGAATAACCCATTGACGAGTTGCTTCATGTGGGATATGAAAAATAAAAGATGAATCACCAACCTTCTTGCGAGATATTTACAGCTTCTTCTCCAAATTCTATTAACTACATCATGGATTAGGCCACCAGGGGGCAGATTGTACCTATGGAATTTGTCGATGACTTATTCATCCTTGTTCTCAGGTCCTAGCCTAAGGACTTTAGAAGGAATTGTTACCACTGATGTACCATCTAGGCGATAAGTAGGTGATGCTGCTCGGTAGAGATTACGTGACTCAAGACTTAATCACGCGACTAATGGGAACCTCAGACTTCCAACAGCTTTGAGGTCTAGAGCCGATAATTTCTCTAGCGGAATAGGAATTGTTCGTGTTTGTTGCTTGCCCTTAAGCGGCTTGTTTATGATATCATAGGTGAGGGTTGGCCAAAGATCAACAAATTGATTCCCGATAAACGCAACATCATACCCTTTAGGTCTACTTGATTATGGTGGTGTTATTGGAGGCTTAAAGATGAGGGGTTTTCCCCATGATCTTAAGGAGGGTACAAACCGAGGAGGAGCAGTAGCAGGGAGAGCTAGATGAGGCGTTATAGTGTGTTTACCTTCAGGAGTGGAGATCGTCTGTGGCATGTGAGGAGCCAGAGGATGGTCAGGGTTGCCCACCGTGCTAACACCTTCTCCAACGACCTCCGTGGCTTGACCAGAGTTAAAATCAACCAACGAGATTGTTGAAGGAGACTATGAGACAGATCTAGTTGTAGCTTCTCGATGGTCCATACTACCGACAACAACCACTTGATGAGCGGAAGAGGGAGATAATGCCATTGATAAACTAGCTGGGAAAGTACCATTCTCAATTTCACTAAAATCTTCATTGTTTGATCGAGAGATGTCTGATTCCGGTGGAGGAGAAATCATATTTGGAGTTTTGTGAACAAGAGGTGGGGATGCAGGGTCTCTCGACGCTGATGCTGATGAGTGAGACACCGTCTTCATATGCGGTGGTTTTTGCCACCGATTTGAGAGGAATGTAAGGTAGGACTTTCTACGGTAGATCGTTATTCCTGATCGCCGCAAAAGGAAAAAAATTTTCTCTTTTATTTCTTTTTCTTTTATAAAGAAAAACTTATAAAGCGAGTGGAGAAATTCTTAAACATCATCGTAAATGAAAAGCTAAGAGTAGTATATTTCTATAACATCAGTCTCATTAATTTTATGATAATCATTGTTCAGTATTTTTGTTTTTTGATAATCGTGGATGATCCCAAAGGTTTTCTAGGCCCAAAGACTAATCCCATGAGGTCCACGACACTCCGCATATTCTTACCATTTAAGACAGCTCGGGTGGTCAAAGCGACTAGAACCCAACTCCACAAACTCTTTTCGGAACCCTTGTTAGTAAAGCTTTCTATGAGAAAACCCATTTTTGTTAATCTTATTTGAGTACTGTCAAATAGTCTAGTAGATAGATTAAAAAAATTGTTAAATATATGTGAAGTGTATAGGGCACAATTATATAAAATTTGATAACATACAAGAAGTATATGAATCTTATTGATTCAACCGACTTCCTGGTTGATTGTATTATGCGATGAACAAATTTACGTGCACATAAAAAGGTTTTGTTATTAACAAAAAAAAAGTAAGATAATGACCTATTACAAACGTTAAATCTGCAATATGATAAAACAGTTACATAGATGGTCATAATGATCAATATAAATAGCCACCAAATTATTTCATTCAAATTTTATTTATTATCACATAATTGATTTCTTCGGGTCGTATATTCTTCTCTAGGCCTGGGCATATTAGCCGAATCTAAAAACTGAGATAGTGGTATTTTGGTTTCGAGTTCGGGTATACCCGAAAACTCGAACCCATATATGGGTGTCTCGAACTAGCCTTATTTATTAGTATATTTTATATATGTATACTTATATTATCAATATAAGTATAATATATCGGGTTTAATTCGGATTTAGGTACAAAATGTCACTAAAAATCGGGTTTAATTCGGGTTTAGGAACCTGAAATACTATTTTGTACCTGTAAACCTAAAATTATTTCGGGTTTACAGGTACAAAATAGTATTTCGGGTTCCAAAACCCGAATTAAACCCGAACCCGAAAAAAAATTCGAGTGTACTCGGGTTCTGTAACTTTTACAAAACCCGAACCGAACCCGAATACACCCGAACCTAACCCGATCCGAAATTTTAAAAAACCTGAATGGAGCTTTATTTGATAAATCCAAAAACCCAAAATCTGAAATGCCCCGAACCGAACCCGAACGGAACCCTGATTGCCCAAGCCTATTCTTCTCTATGTGAACGCGTTAAAGTGGCTAACGTTAAGGTGGTTCACGTTCTGTGAGCGCGTGAACACGAATCCACACGTTATATTAGACAGATTTTCCAAAGAGGCTCGAGAAAGAAAATGATTTCGGTTTAGTTGCTTTTTGTCTTGTAACTTGTTTTAATGTTTTTAGCTTTTAGAATTTTAGAAAAAGTTGATTTTATGTCCAAAAGAATATAGTTAAATTATAAAATGTACTACTTAGTATATAGGTGCAGCCATTTTTCATAACGGAAAAAGAAGAGTATTTTTGTAGTTTTAACCTTTTCTTCATTGGGAACTACGCTAATTATTATTTATTACAGTGAAAGTTTAATTATATTCATTGATCTCTTTTTCTTTGGCTGGACTGCCTCGCTATAAGTTCCTTTCTTGTCACACAAGTGTAACCAAAAAATAATAGTACTAGTAGTTATCGATAGAGTATGGGCAAAAAAACCAGACCCAAATTTTAAACAGAATCTGAAACTGAACTTAAAAAACATATGAAAAATCTAAACGGATTTCAGCTTAAGTATTTTGGATTTCGTATTTTATTTGAATCAAACCCGAAATCTGAATTAATATATAGGTATCTCGAACTTTTCACACACATATAGATACATTCATACCCTTATATATTTGTCTTCTTTAATCTGAAAATTTTACACTTGAATCTCTAAACATTCAAAATATCAGAAAAACCACAAAACAAACTCAAACTCGAAATCCATAAAATCTAAAAAACCCAAAAATTCTGAAAAATCCAAAAATTCCGAAAAACGCGAAAAATCCAGAAAAAGATAAAACCCGAAAAATTTCCGAACCTGAAAAATCTGAACCCAAAAAATATCAATGTGCACTCAAGTTTTGGATGGTTTACTAAACCCGACTCGAATCCAAAGATATCCCAATCAAATTTTTGAAAAACCCCGAATAGATCTTAGATTTTTTTAAAACGGGATTCGAATGTCAGACCTAGAACGGAAGCAAACACTAAGTTGAAAGGTAAAAAAAACTCCATTGAGGAAAGATTTTCGCGAAGTAGACATTTTAGGTTTAATACAGTGCTGAACTAATATTTTAGTTGTAGAAATGAAAAAAAGGAAAATAATTTCATATGTTAATCATATGAATGATTCTAAACCATAAATAAAACAAAATATAGTCTTAAAAAATAAAGATAGATAATGTAAATTATTTCAAAATAAATGAAATACATTTATTTTTGTGTTAAGATCACAATGTTTTTTACCCATCAATTCATTTAATTAAGAAAAATCTCCACAATTGGTGATCCAAAAGGGAGGAAAAGTGTTTACAAATGAAATTTCTCTATCAGAATATACGGTAACTCGCCAGACAGTTTATTCTAAAATTATAATTACAAGAAACAAAAGAAAGCGAAAACTGTGGGAACTCGGCTCAAAATATTTTGAAATTGTCTAGAAAATTTGAGAAGATTGGCTATTCTTCAGGACTTTGAAAAATAGAGATAAGTTGTGCACAATCCGTCTCAAAATCTTGGTAACCAATTCTCCTCTCTTGACTCTCGTGCATAGCCCAAAGTAATGCCTACATCTCAAAATGTAGTAGTGATAATCTTCATCACATACATTTAGCTCATTGATGTGTATGTTATCGTGAGCATTAGATACCTCGATATGATCGTAGGATGGTGAATTAGTAGATTTTCGTTGAGGAGAAGAAGTGATCAGATCCGGACTTGTCGAAGATTCACGAGGACGATTTGAACCAGAAAGTTTGCCTCTAGTCTTCGGAGACGCCGGAGATTTCGATTTAGGTGAATCGATCACAGATCTTCGATACTTTGACTTACAATTTCACTTTCCCATTGAGAATCAATTTCAGCTCAAAATCGGATGCGATTTTGATGAGATCTGAAAAAGCACAATTCAAACGAAAGAGAAGATAAGACGAGGATGATGAGCGGAAGTGAGAGATGAATGATGGTGCTATTCTGATGAATTTGATCGGAGATGTCGCTGGAAAATGAGTGAAAAAGTCGAGAGAAAAGTTTGTTAGAGGAGAGAAAAATAGATTTGTTTATGCTCTGATACCGTATGAGTAAATAAATCTCATTCTCATCAATTTGATCAAATGTACAATTGTGGGTTTATATACAAAGTAAATGTGGCCTAAACCAAAGCCAAACCAAAACTATATATTGGTTTATCTATACCAGTTTACAATCCAACTATACAAAAACTATGAATGTAAAATATACACATCAATAAACCCCAAACATCATTATCCTCTCCATCGGACATTCACGTATTCAACCAGTTCCTGACCAAAGCTTAATTTGTTTCCAAGAAGCCTTTTTCCGCAAACTTAGGATTTAATCTACTTTTTTAGTTTGTAAAAGCTGGTTTTGGATGCAAGTGGTTGAGATGTCAATAATTAATTGTTTATCAACAGTTTTTTTTTGCTTTTGTATAAACTTTCGCTAGCAATTCCTCTTTATGTAAACCATAAAATACAAAAATTTCTTAAGAAGAAAAATAAAGTCTACATCAAGGAGATCTCAAATCGGATAGGCTTTTAAATTCTTCAACAATATTCTCAATTGCACATCCATCATCTTGACCAAATTGCCCACTTTAACTTTGAAGAAGGAGAAAGAGAGAGAATGAATCAAGTTGAGGGCACTAAATATATAATTGCTTGTATATAAATCTTTGAAATTATTTTCCAGTCGTAGGGATGGTCTATAGACACTGACATATGTAGATATTTATGTTAGTCATTTAGCTACGATGCATACATGTTTCTTGTTTGTATTTATAAAAGTGAATATTCATATGAGTTATTTCTGCGGATCCGAGAGAATCTTTAAATGCTTTTTGAGGATTCAAAGTACGTAATTTCTATAAGAAGCAAAGATGTGAGGCTTGTGTAGCATCATGTCTATGATTGCTTTTATATTAAATTCTCCTTAAAAGACTTGTTTGGATTAGTTTGGCCCATTTGCCATTTTTTTGTAGCCTGAATTTTATAGTGGGCCGACTGTTGTGGAATCAAATTCTAATTCCATTCACTGACTCTAAAACTGAGATTCTAGCTTAACAACATCGAAACCAAAAACACTCACAATTGTTTATCCGGTTCGCGGCTCACTGTTATATACGGGGGAAGATCTCTTGCTCTCCGACTGCCTCCACTAATTCATCGGAAAACACCTCCAGTGGTGGTGTGTACGAGCCCAACTCTCACCCGTAAACCACAACTCGGTTCACTTACAAGAAGAATGAAGAAAGAGAAGGAGAAGAAGAAATGATGAACCCGATAATCTTAAATTCGAAAGTACAATTGATAAGACCTATACTCTCTTTCTAAGACTCTCTCTCTCTCTTCAAGAATCGTCATTAAAGAATCTTGAAGAAGCTCTCTATGTCTCTCTCTTATTTCCTGTGAAGAGAGAACACACTCAAATTTGTCACTCTTATTCTTCTTTTAATTGAACCGTGAATTAAATCAAAGACTTCTCAACTGAAACACACATTTGCTTCATTTCACTTGAAACCTCCTTTCTCAGTTAGAGTGTCTAAAACACTTAAGCTTGATCTACCCTTTTTCTTCTTTCTTCAATGTCTCTTCTTCTGTACCAATTGGTTAAACCGAATGGTTGAGAGGAACCGAAGACAAACCCAACATTCTCCACTTTGGTCAAGGTTCAAGTCAAGCTTAGTCGAATTCTTTCTTCAACGATGACCTATGAAACACGAGTTTTGAATTTCTTTAGTAAATATCTTCGCTGAAGCCTCTAGCACTAGTCTTGTACTTTCTTCAGTAAACACCTGTTGCAATCGATGGATGGTTCTTGAGCTACAAGATCGAACACGAGAACTCACGCCTCACTCTCTCTCTCTCTCTCGATTTCTCTCGTGTGTATAAAAGAAAGAAAACACAACAACGACACAGCCAATTTGTTCACCCGGTGTTCGCCGTAGAGACTACTCACCGGGGTCAGGATCAGCCTAGCAAATCCACTAAGAATCAATGAATACAACAAAGAAGATGACCTTGAGCTCTCTGGATGAGATAACACTCAAGAAGAAGGAGATACAGTCTACCTTTCTCTCATAGCTAATACCTTCTTTTAATCGGTTCTAACAGCCACATAAACCTGGTTATCTCTTAACCAACTGCAAACCGAAACCATCTGAACCAATTTAATAGGCCTTAAACCAGAACCAATTTAACCGCCTAAACCAGTTGGTCCAAAACATGTCTTCATCTTCTTTCGATAATAGAGAAACAGAGCATATGAATAAACCTGAAGCAGAGTTGAATCACCTCAACAATTCTCCACCTTGATTCAGCTCTAACTCACAAACAAGTCCTTTCGTGGATTCTTCACTAAGCCTACACCTCCTGGCAACATCACAAGCCCTTAGGCTTTCATGATTTTGAGCAAGTCTAATGCATCATTAAACTTACTCACTGAAACTGTTTTTGTCAGAATATCAACTGGATTCCTGCTTGTATGAATCTTCTTTACTTCAATCAAGCCCTCAGCAATCTTTTCTCTGATAAAATGCAACTTCACATCAAAATATTTTGTCCTATCATGATGAACGTTGTTCTTTGACAAGCTAATCGCGCTTTGTGAATCACACCAAATCCCAATAGTTTCCTGTTTAAAACCAAAATCTTCAAGCAGACCTCTAAGCCACAGAGCTTCCTTAGCTGCTTCCGTTAGTGAGATGTACTCAGCTTCCGTAGTTGAGAGCGATACCATACCTTGAAGACACGATCTCCAACTTATGACATTACCACCAGCAGAGAAGATATAACTAGAAATTGATTTCCTATTATCCGGATCTGATGCAAAATCAGAATCGCAAAATCCTTGTACCTTCATCTCTTTGCCTCTGGTGAACATTAAACCAAACTCAGAAGTACCACGCACATACCTGAGCAACCATTTAACTGCCTCCCAGTGGATATGTCCTGGTCGGCTCATGTAGCAACTGATCAAACCAACGCCATACGCTAGGTCCGACCTTGTGCCCACCATAGCGTACATCAAACTGCCCACTGCTGATGCATAAGGAACCTGTTCAGTGTCCACTTCTTCATCACTGGTTTTAACCGCAGCGAGTTTGAAGTGAGCACCAATCGGTGTTTGAGCAGGCTTAGCTTGGTCCATCATAAATGTCTTGAGTACCTTACTAAGATATCCTTCTTGTGTGAGAAACAAAGTCCCTTGTTCCCTATCTCTTACGATATTCATTCCAAGAATCTTCTTCGCCGAGCCTAAATCTTTCATTTCAAACACTGAACTGAGCTGATCTTTTAATAGTCGAACCTGAGCAATGTCTTTTGCAGCCAATAACATGTCGCCAACGTATAACAGAAGATATACATACTCACCATTTTTTATTTCCTTTGTATAAACACATGAGTCGTGTATACTTCTGTTAAACCCTTTTGAGATCATGAACTGATCAAAACGCTTATTCCATTGTCGAGGACTTTGCTTCAAACCATATAATGATTTCCTCAACAAACAAACCTTTTTACTTGGATCACCAACTTCAAAACCTTCGGGCTGCTGCATATAAAGCTCTTCCTCCAAATTTCCATGTAAAAACGCTGTTTTTACATCCATTTGTTCTAGTTCTAAGTCACCTTTCACAACCACAGAAAACAAAACCCGAATGGAGACATGTATTACTACTGGAGCAAAACCCTCTTGATAATATATGCCTTCCTTTTGCGTAAAACCACGAGCTACAAGCCTTGCTTTGAATCTAGGAGGATCACTCGAAATCTGGCCAGACTTTAGCTTGTAAATCCATTTACAGCTTATGATTGTCTTCCCATCAGGTTTGTCAACTATGTCCCAAGTATGATTCTTCATTAAAGAATCCATTTCTTCACTCATTCCAGCATTCCATGACTTCCACTCACTGCTTCTTTTTGCCTCACCAAAATCAGAAGGTTCTTCAACATTGATTATCTCTTCAAAAACAGCTAGAGCAAAAGCCAGGGAGTTTTCTTCTGTGAACCTAGAAGGTGGCCTAACATTGGGTCTTCTTACTCTGTCTCGGGCAAGTTGATAGTCACCTAAATCTGCATTTTCCTGAGCTGTATCTTCAGTGAAAACTTATGTCTCTGTGTTATCAGAATCTAACACACTAGAGGATCCACTTGCAACTGACGAACCAGCAAGCTCTTCATTTAGGATAGGCGCTCCACCTGTTCTTGGAGTCCCTGGAACTGAATCGTTAACTCCACCTTCTCTTGGAGTCGCAGGACCTGAGATTTTTGTCTCAATCTCTGTAACCAGCCTTCCTTTATCTCTACCAGACTCTAATGACAGCCTATCAGATACCAAAAGCTCCTCTCTCACAAAATCTTTATACAGTTTATTTTCCTGAAACTTCACATTCCTACTTACCATAATTTTCTTCTCCTTTGGAAGCCACACCTTGTATCCCTTTGTTCCCAGAGGATATCCGATGAAAATGCCTTTAACAGCCCTTGGTTTCAACTTCCCTTGATTCATGTACACAAAAACCACAGAACCAAACCTTTTTAAGTGCTTATAGCCGGGTTCACGGTTTAACCAAACCTCTTCTGGTATCTTGAAACCAATGGCTGAAGATGGAGTCCTATTAATCAAATACACAGAAACACTTGTTGCTTCTGCCCAGAAGCTCTCTTCCAAACCAGACTCGCTTAAGAGACAACGAACCTTTTCCATGATCGTCCTGTTCATCCTTTCGGCAACGCCATTTTGTTGTGGCGTGTACGCACATGTTCGATGTTGAGTAATGCCCTGTGACCTGCAAAACTCATCAAACAAGACATTACAAAATTCAAGACCGTTATGAGTTCGTAAGTATTTTACCTTTCAGCTGATCTGGTTTTCCACCAACCTTACCCACTCACAGAACTTAGTAAATGTCTCATCTTTAGTCTTGAGAAAATGAATCCATACTTTCCGAGTATAGTCATCAATTATCGAAAGGAAATACTGGCTTTTTGACATCGACGGTTGTATGTTAGGAGAGCCCCACAAATCAACATGGATGTACTCAAGGGGATGTTCTGTTGTGTGTTTTCCAGCTTCGAAACTCACTCTTTTTGCTTTACCTACTGAGTAGTGTTCACACATATCATTACCTCCAACATCCTTCTTTTTTAGTATGCCTTTCTGAACCAACAATTGTAGATTTCTTAAACTCATGTGTCCGAGACGGCTGTGCCATAAAGACTCTGTGAATCAGTACCAGCTGCTTGACAAGCTTCCGGCATGATTGTTTCACCGTCTAGTATGTACAAGCCATTCCTCAACTGACCCTTCAATGCTACTTTGTTGTTCTTGTAAAAAATTAACTTCCCGTTACCTTCATTATGAGTATATCCTAAAGAGTCAAGAGTTCCGGTTGATATCAAGTTCCTTCTCAAACCTGGAACGTATCTCACATTATTCATCACCTTCACAGTACCACCATGAGTGTTAAGCCTTATAGAACCAATTCCACAAGCATTCACTGTATGAAAGTCTCCTAGCAGAATCTGACTTGTCTCTTTTTCTTGAAAAGTAACAAACTAGTCTTTTATTGAGGTCATATGATAAGTACATCCCGAATCTATGACCCAGCTTTCATCTGCATACTTCTCTGTCATTACCAACGCATTTGATGCTTCATGTTTATCAATTAAAATTGCAGCCTCACCATCACCTTCTACCTCCATTTTTCTTTTCCTAGAGTAACAATCTTTCTTAAGGTGTCCTTCCTTTTTACAATACCAACAAGTCACTTTCTTTGACTTAGACTTGCTCCTACTCTTGTTTCTAGAATCATGAGACTCCTTGTGAGCTGTTCTTCCACGCTCCTTAGTATACAGAGCTGAGCTAGAACCTCTTTCTAGCCTAGAATTTTCGGCCAACTCTCTTTCTTTTGATTTTGCGGCAGAGAACACTTCCTCAAGCAACAATGAGTCTCTACCATACTTCAATGTGTGTTTAAGCTTGTCAAAATTCGCAGGCAGGGAACTGAGAAACAGAATTGATTGTACCTCTTCCGTTACAATCACATTCATGCTACTCATCTCAGCTACAATCTTCAAAAATTCATCCACATTTGCATCAATTGACTTTGAAGGATCACACTTGAATGAGTAAAACATAAGCTGAATAAAGATGCGATTTGGAAGAGTCTTTGACATATAGATACTCTCAAGCAAAGACCACATCGCAGCTGCTGTTTCACAGTGCCTAATCTTCCTAAGAACCTTGTCGCTAATATTCAGTATAATCAGGTTCTTAGCCTTCTCATCCTTCTCTAACTTCTCAGGATCAGGAACAGATTTCATCAAAGAAGAAGGTTCTTTACCTGAACTACCTTCTTTCTCAAGCGATTTCTCTTCGCTCTTTGTAAGTGGAACTAACATCTCAAGCTTTTCATCAGTCAAGATGTCCTTGAGACCATGAACACCGAAATGAGTCATCATACGAATCTTCCAGAGGGAGAAATCTCCAGATCTGTCGAACCGCTCGACCTCAGCTCTTGTTGTTGTCATCATAGAGCCAGGCTTCGATTAATCACAGAGCTGCCGCAAAGATCTTCGATTCAATTTCAGCCTGCCGGAGTCTTTGATCAAAACGCCGCCGTAAGAACCTCAATATAATGCCGGCTCTGATACCAATTGTTGCAATCGATGGATAGTTCTTGAGCTACAAGATCGAACACGAGAACTCACGCCTCACTCTCTCTCTCTCTCTCTCTCTCGATTTCTCTCGTGTGTATAAAAGAAAGAAAACACAACAACGACACAGCCAATTTGTTCACCCGGTGTTCGACGTAGAGACTACTCACCGGGGCCAGGATCAGCCTAGAAAATCCACTAAGAATCAATGAATACAACAAAGAAGATGACCTTGAGCTCTCTGGATGAGATAACACTCAAGAAGAAGGAGATACAGTCTACCTTTCTCTCATAGCTAATACCTTCTTTTAATCGGTTCTAACAGCCACATAAACCTGGTTATCTCTTAACCAACTACAAACCGAAACCATCTGAACCATAGTTAATTGGCCTTAAACCAGAACCAATTTAACCACCTAAACCAGCTGGTCCAAAACATGTCTTCATCTTCTTTCGATAATAGAGAAACAGAGCATATGAATAAACCTGAAGAAGAGTTGAATCACCTCAACAACACCTTCTTCACTTCCTAGCTTTGTACACACCGTGTTAGTCTTGTACAAACCTGTGTAAGCTCAACTCATACAACACCAACCGCATTAATACCATCAATGACCTTTGACAATAACACTGTTAATTTTAGAATTTAAATCACAATATAATTCTAAATAAAAGCTATTATTCATGTCTTTGAGTTCTACTTAGCTCCACATGGCTTGTGTCAAGCTTAACTCCTATTGATGTTCTGAATTTGGATACAACCTTTGAATTAAGCGCACACTTGAATCACCTCAGCCTCATATTCCATGAAACTATTTTGATTCCCTGTAAATAATCTCAACACAATAGCTAAAACCACGAAGTAAGACATTTACAATAATTGCTTATCCAACAGATACTTCCATAAGATAAAACCACTTATGAGACAATTAATCACATAGTTCTCTTTCACAATCTTTGCAAGAACCATGAACTTGTTTATGTGATTGATCCTTTCTTTGTCTCCTGCAAATTGATTCCCTCAATCTCCGTTTGATTCACTCATGTGCACTGAATCTTAAATCAAAATTCTCTGGATCAATTGTTGTCACCAAAATCAGTATACATTGTTTGCCTTGAAGTATACCTGATTCTAATTTGAATCAGTCATGCTTTGGATCCTTAAGCAGTCTCATGACTCAAACCAGCAAAACATAAATCTCAACAAAACTAGTAAGCAACTGTTGGTACCAGATCCCGCCGCAAGCTACAAAGGCCTTAATGGGCCTGGAACAGAAATGAAATCACCCTTATGTCGAGAAGGCTGATCGATTGAAAGAGGTTACACCTAGAGCAGCCTTCGGTCGAGACCAGAAGCCTTAGTGGATATTAGAGACTATGGATTGGGCCGCATTATCAAGGTCGTACTCAAAGCCCGATAAGGAAAAAAGGTTGGATGACTAACGAGAGTCTCGTAGGAAACAGCCTCCAGCATAAACGAGAGACCTCAAGCCAGTTCAAAGACGTTAGCGGAAGAGAAGGAACGAGGAGTCGTACGAGTCAAACATCCCTCAAAATCCGGAGGAAATCTCGGAAGAAGTAGGTGAAAGCTAAGGTTATTTGAAGAGAGGAGCGGAACGTAACTGGGGACTCTCTTCTCTTTGATCAATCCCTCACTCACTCAAGAACACATTCACATATTTTACTTTGTATACTCAACATCGCTTGTAACTTTTATAGATTGATATTTGACGCTATTAAAATCCTTTGTAAACACGTTCGTATTATAAAGAAAGAAACCTTATTGTTCATCTTGTTATCCTAACGGGATTCAACCCAAAGAGCCTTCGATCTTCATAATCCTCTTATAAATTCTAAGTGTGGTTTTTAGCATCCACAACAACCACCAGTAAAATTTTCTTTTCCAAGAGCCTATTTTGCATAGTTGACATTTGAACCTAAACCTCGTTCAAAAAATCATTATGTTCTTGACATAACACCACCAGCAGTGTATACTTCCTGCTAGGAAACCTTTAGTTAATCTCATACTTCCCGAGCTGCTTTCTTTCCATGAGATTTTCTGTCAACAGCTTTTGCATATACAAACTCTAGAACCCATGGTATCACCCTTAGTTGTCACCTTTCTCTGCAAAACATTTTACTTAAATGCAGACTACTCCACCATCATCACTATCGTCTCTGACCTAAACCATATATTCTCATCATTCATCAGCATTACCTAGATATGTCTCCGCTAATGAACCCTCACTTAACTGTTCCGCAAGTGATACCTTTCAGAATATCTTCTACGTGATGTAACTAGACCAAAATGGTCTCCGCCTCCAAATGCAAAACTGGTTATTTTTTTCTTTTGTATTTGTATCCTTCCAAGACTTTCTTTTCAGTTTCCTACTCTTGTGTTAAGATAGATATGCTTGACCATGCATTAAACATTTCCTAATTAATCTGCTTGAAGTGAATGATAACCTGAGACAATCCCCATGGGCCTTGCAACTGTCTCTGTCAATTTCTCGTTAGAGAATCCATTGAAAAATACTTATACTTTCTTCATCTTAACCCACATTCAGACCTCGTTATGAACTTCTGACTTCTGGTTTTTCTAAACACGTTGCCTAAACCATGAATCTTACCAACAGTGTCTTGTTTTTCCCTCTCAACTCATTCATCTTGTGCATTAGGATACTTCTCACTTAACCCCAAGAATATCTAGTTGATGAGTGACAATTTCAGAATTAAAAAGATCTCCACCTGGAACCAAACGTCTTGCTTTGAACTACAACGCATTTCCTGCAACCTTGATGACTCCATCTGAATAATGTTCTAGCTTTGTCTTTTGAACCCTCAGCTTCACCATTTTGAGTTTGAGATCTTGACTAACTGTTTATAACCATAACTTTGTGTACTAGAATGTGTAAATGTGACTCCTTTCTTACAAGGCATGTGTCAGACCTTAGACATATGTTTTTCAATTTCTAGTCATGTTCATTTCACTTAAGCGGAGAAGAAACTTCAAGAGAATGCTACTCCACCTCTGTATTTTAACCATAATAATTGACAAACAATGACTGTCTGATCTTGTTGTTCTCCGTCATGATCTTAGACCATTTTAACTCTCTTCACCTCTCATTCTTATTATGCCCACAAGAACTTAGACTTTCTTCTTTATCAAAAAAAACCTTTAATCTTGAGTCTTCATGTCTGGATTCCTTATGACTAGAAAACCTCATTCATTTGATTCATCATTGGTGCCAAATGAACCAAAAATCTGTTTCTTTATACTTGGTTTCTTTCCGCTAATATTGTCATCAGTTTCACCGAGGGTCACTCTCTTGCGATGCTATCGCCCTCATGAAACATGAGCTTGCCTCAAACTCTAATCATTCATACCAAGAATTTTAACTTGTTCCTGTAACACTCCACATGTATCTTGTTTGAATCTTTGTTCAAAGCTCACTTCCTTACAAGATCATATGCTTATTACATCAATTCTCTTTCTTCACAAACACCAAGGAGACCATACCCTACACATGTAACCCATTTCCCTATCTCCTGACCTCTCTATATCCTTGATGCAGTTCCTTGTAATCTAAATACCAAACTCTTAAACCATTCCCACAGCCCTTGACATATGTCCTCTTAGCTTCTAAGGTATCTCATAGTCTTCTAGCTTTAATGAGTCAACGATGCCAATGATCACAATTAGACATTTGGAGCACCATTGTACTATATTCTCAACAACTGAATAGACCATGAATTTAGCCTGACACTAACTGCTCAATCCTGATTAGTTCCTTGTCTAATAACAATACATGAATGCTCCAACAAGATTTTAAAACTGAAACTATGCAGATCATTATCACAAATATACCTTGTGAATGGCAGCGGAAATATATGAGTTCAGATCTGAAACTTGAGAGATGACAATTCAATTCTTGTTCTTCAAAAAACTTAGAGTTAGTCCCTTAAACCCATACCTTTGAACACACTTGAATCAAACCTGGTGAGACCTTCTCCCTCATCAATTTCATGCTGTTTTTTCATCACCACACTTTCAAAAACATCTTCTTGAGTCGAATGTCTTGTGTAGTATGATATTATCCTTTCTTGTGCTCATAATGCTTCCTTGAGCATCAGAGCCCTTCTTATCCTTCTTGTAGTGACATAGATCGATTACCCATTGGAGAATTTGGTTAATTTATTTGATGATTCCAAAATTGCAGAAGAAATAAATCATTTGGTGATATACTCCACCAGAACCGTTCTTCCTCCAACATAAACAACCTCGATCTGATTTCAGTCACTATCTTCTTCTCTCACGAATTTGAGATGTTGCTTATGCCGAGAATCCTTATGTTCCTTTTTACTCGAGATGATCACTGCAAATGGAGATTATGTCTTTTACTTCTTTCTAAGAACTAAAATTGCCTTTACTAGCAATATCCTCCATTTAAGCATTATTCTCATCGATTCCATAGAGAAAAACTCAACCAAGAACAACCGTTAATTTTCCTAGACCTCATGATAATGAAGAAACCCAAATTTTGAACCCAACCTTCGATGTATTCTTTCTCGAATCATGAATTGCAAAATCTTTGATCCTTGGAAATTCTTATTCTTCTTGCAATATCTTGATGTATAACGGGACAAACAAGGAACTCTGGTTCTTCTTCTCTAAACCTTGAATCACTTTCTCATTTTCGGATTCGCGATGCCACTAGTTCTTCTTGCGATATTCTGGTATTTGTGGCAACAAAGAACCTGGATTCTTCTTTCCCACACAGTCCTTAATGCTCTGATGTTACTAGGTGAATTGCAGAACCGTCATCTTCGCGAATTGCAGAACAATCGTGAATCTCCGTCGCCAAGCCTCTTACAGAGTGTAACATCCCCCGATCAGAATTAGGTCAAACTCAACTAATCTTCCATTCAATAATTAAATAAGAACATGCACGACAAATCAATTAACACGAACCAAACGTCCCGAACAAAGATGCTACAACTACACATCAAACATTCAACCCGAGGTTCTTAAAACACATCCAAAACCCTTAGGTTAAACATCCGAGAGTGTGTATCCTAACGGACCCAAGTCAAGACTTTGTAACCCGAGCTTGAACCCGTTAGTTAGTTCGTCCCGGACTAGTATCGTATGGACCCCGATAAAAAAAAACAATTTATACTTTATTGTACTTAATAACATATGTTACTAAAGCTTTAAATAGATCCGCACGAAAGCTTAAAACATTGATACATAATAATGTCGTACTCCATTTACAAAGAGGTATACAAACTACACTAACATTTAACGTTCCTTTCACCCGTACAAGTATCCCGCTAATGGTTACCTGCAAAACAAAGAGTCAGATGAGCAATTAATTTACTCAGTGAATCGGGTTCCCTAATAAATAAATAATTCCCCCAATATGCATCAATCAATCAATCAAGAAATAAAGCAGTCAAGAAGTCATGCAAAGTGGTAAATAAACTTTCACGTAATATGCGCTTCTGAACTTCTGAACTTCCAAGCATCCACCCTTCCCGGGTGTGGACGAGGCTTGCCCCTTGCCACTAAGGATTCCCCTCCGTGATTACCAACCTTGAACCGAAGACACAAATTCTTAACCCGTCAATTCAAATAATTACTCCTACACCATCGTGTAGCACACATTCGGGTGATCATCTCGGCCAGCGCCCAATATCTGGTTAGAGAACAAGTCACATCCATATCACTATAAAGAGGATACTAGTGACTTTCATGACATTCTACCTAAGAGAGTCTGTGGAACTTTGGGTCACCTACCCAGTGTACCCTTCCATGGTCATCTACCTGGCGAACCATTCCATCCTCACGGGTTTCTAAACAAGCAAACCCGTTATGATACATGCACATAAACATTACACATGCACAATCATGTTATACCTTTTGAGCCAAAGCTCGAACGATATAACTCAATCATACAATTTATAACATGCATCATATATATGTTATACCCTCTAAGTCGAGGCCCAAAAGATATAACCCAATATCTCTCACTGCAACATGCATCACATAATCATCATCAATATCATACTATCAGTCACCATACAACACGCAATCACATAGGCATCATGCCATCATGTCATAATCATTAATCGTTTACCTATTTCCGCACGTTTACTTATCGATTTCATGATTCTAAGATTCCATACAATACCCTTGTTTTAAAGGCGCTAATTGCACCTAATATTCATCCTATAACCGAGACTCACCTGGGCATTTGAATAGGTAGTTCGATCTTAGCATACTCATATCTCACAGTTGGCTCGGCTTGGAACCTTTAATGAAACAGTCTAGTATAATAGAATTCTCGATGTTTAGGACACCGGAAAACTACTTAGTCTTAAGCTAATCATTTACTAAACTATAAATTAAAGCTAGGATTTTTATGCTTACCTTATGACTCGTCCTCTGGAGGTCTCCACCTGGTTTTGTACAAGTTTAGGATTGAAAACTATTGTGGGGTGGGGTGGGGGTGCAGTTGTTTATATAGGAATGGGAAAGAGACTCTTATTGGTGGAGGTAGGAGGTGGTAAGCACGAGTTGCGCGAAGGAAATAAACTTTTTCAAGGTCGTGAAACATATCCTAGTGACTCGTCGGAAGAAGATACACAACTACTTCAGGAAGCACCACAACCGAACACGCTTCAGTCCATTCTAAACGTTGCGGGTTCGAATCCGAACGTTCTGTAGGCCTTCTCGAATGGCCGAAAAATTATATTCTCCGACCAAACTGAATTTCCTCTGACTATTCTGGTTCTAAATTATTTCAAAGGTTATTCCTACCATAAAACATAAAATTATTTTTCCAAGAATTTTAGAAGGAATTAGTCAGAACAACAAGCATTTTCGACCCACAAAATCTTACGTAGATTCTATTCGGAAAAAAATTTCCGAGCACGAGAAGCAGCTGAAGTATGTGAAGTCTCGAGAAACTGAGTCATCGAGCAGCTTAGTTGGTTAAGCAAGAAAGCATTCTGAAACGCATCATGTTGAGTCATCAAGCTTCTTCCGAACAATGCAACTGATCCGATCGTTGTTTCTTGGTCCGTATGTGCTGAAATTTTTGGCGAACGCACTAAAACTGATTCCGAACATGCTGAACTCGGTCATCTCCCCTTTGACCATTTTTTTCTTCGCCCATGTCATAGGTCTTATTCGGGGTTATTACATTCTCCTCCCCCCCCCAATAGAATTCGTCCTCGAATTCTTAATGGATATCTCTTACAGTTCTTGATGCATTTGTCTTTGATCGTTAACACTTCATCTTCTCATTAGTTTCTAGTACTCTTTTTTTTCGTTCTTTCCCAAAAATCTGCCTTAAACGTTTCTTTTACTACTTCTTAATCCTTGTATTCAATTGAATCTTTGGGCACTCATTCACTTCTTACTCAACCCATACAGCCTTGTAATCTTGAACATCCACTTACTACATCTCCATTTGATTATCATACTTCTTCCAATCACTTATCCACTTCATTGTATCAACCCCAGCCTGGATCATGTCAAGTTCTCTCAATCTATCGTGCAACAATCAAACAACAACATGCACGATAAATCGAGAACCCTTAATCTTTCACCAGATAGAAGATGCCATAACTACTTCATATTCATTGCTCTTTACTATCTTAATGTCGTCCCTTCCTCCACTCTTCCATAATTTCTTCTCGTTATTTGTTTTCTTCCCTTCAACCATCATGATACTAATGTTTTTACTTTCAGTTTGAACACTGAGATTTTTCATAATGTATGATATGGGTCTTCTTCCTTTGGTGACTTATCGTCTTGAATAGTTGTGTTAATCTTCTACTCTTTCGTCCCCTTCTCTTCACATGCATTCTCTCACACTTCACACTTTGACATAAGATTTCTTCTTTACAAGATGCTTCCCTAGTTTCCATGCAGCTTCATAGACTAACACTTCAGTTTCATTCAATGTTGATGAAATACCCTTCACTCACTTCCATTGTCTATATTTATCTTCCCTTGGCTTCTTTTAGCTACCCATGCTTTGTCGTACCCTTCACATTTCTCGTCTGATGAAGATGTTTTTGATTAAACCGTAAGCGTTTTCAATCCTTTAAATCTCTGAAGGATTCTTCCTGAACCCATGTTTCCTTCGAATTCTAGAACAAAAATTTCAAGAACTTTGCTTCATTAGGGTACACAATCAGTACTCATCTTCCCATGCATTATGTTCTTTCTTAGGGTTATTTGATTCTCCTCCTCTATCACTATGCCGAACAATATTTATCTTCATTAAGGGTAGCTTCACTGATATGTCCATCATCACATATCGTCATCCAATTCCATCATTGCTTCACATCACTTAACCCCTTGATTCGATTTGTAATCCTCTGATACATCATCATAGATTCCCATGTCTGCATCAATCAATGTATTACCAAATCACAACGTGCATTCGCCAATATGTTCCCCCTTTAATTCTCCAAGCTCATTTCCCCCTTGAATCCTCTTACATCATTCATAATAAAAATTATGTTTGCTTTTTCTGTTCTTTCTAACGGCTTCATCTCCTTGAATTACTAATCTCTTTGCTTCATCCCTTCATGTACCTTATCTTTCCTTTAGATACAATCGCCTTCATTATAGCCCTTGAGTCTTTATCCTCGTCTTTATTCTCTGCTCCATGGTTTATTCTCGTACCACTCAATCCTCCGAGTAACCATTCATTGATCCGTCCTTCGATCAGTTGATATGCTTCTCTATTTATATCTCCTCATTTCTCATGGTCGAGGTTATCTTTCTCTTCCCCTTTGTCCATACAGTTTTACTTTTGTAGCAGTTTTCATGAACACTTATACTAATTTTGTTCTTTTTTATACACTCTTTGTTGTTCTTCAAATCTAGTCCATCTTCATTTTTTCACGCCGTTCTTGACATCTTAACCATCATCTTGTAGCAATCTTTTTAATCGTTAATCTTCCATCAATCGTTAATCTCCTCATTTCTCATGGTCGAGGTTATCTTTCTCTTCCCCTTTGTCCATACAGTTTTACTTTTGTAGCAGTTTTCATGAACACTTATACTAATTTTGTTCTTTTTTATACACTCTTTGTTGTTCTTCAAATCTAGTCCATCTTCATTTTTTTCACGCCGCTCTTGACATCTTAACCATCATCTTGTAGCAATCTTTTTAATCGTTAATCTTCCATCAATCGGTTTGGTATGAAGGTTTGAAATAGGGTATTCTAATAAGCTCACAATCACACTTTTACTTTTGTAAAAGCTCTCTTCAGACTCAACTAACAACACTTAGCACAAGACACTAGGAATACCTTCGATGTGTCGAACGAAACATAGATGACAAAGTCACCTATAACGTTTCAGTTCCAAATTTCAAACAAATATTCAAACAATTCCTTTCTCAAAAAGCTCAATAGCCAAGTAAAGCATGCACTCAATCAATTCCGCAATGAGTTAAAATACCACTTACCTAGTATGGGACCTTTTACAAGGTCAAGAAGGTTTAGATGTAAGGGTCTTTTCTTTCATTCTTCCTGTCTTCCTTTGATGTTATGAGTGTGTTGCACTTATCCTTCACCATATTCTTCATTGTCCCTCAAATGATTATCTTCCTCCTCATCTTTACTTATGCCTCGTCCTTTACCATGGACAATATATTATCTCCATCAATCTGGCTAGGACTCCTTGATATTTATCATCTTTGTTGTAACACTGCCAATTCATTGTTGACTCCTTTGTATTCAATACACCTCTCCCATGAAGTAAGAGTCTTGATATATTATCCATCAAATTCTGACTCATGATGATTACTCTCTTCCACCCAAACTCAAGATCATCAATGATCGCTCCTTACAGGTTCTGAAGTTTCGTTATCTCACACCAAATGCTTCAAAGATATTCGGTACAAGCTTAAATCTTAAACTCATCTTATTTATAAAGGAACTGCCGGTTTCCTAATTTACCTCCATGCACTCTTTTGAATCGATAAAAAATTGAAAATCAAGTCACAAATGACCATGGAGAACCATGCTCTGATACCACCTTCGTTGTAACACCCTCGATCAGGATTAGGTCAAAGTCAACTAATCTATCTTGCAACAATCAAACAAGAACATGCACGACAAACCAATTAACCCGAACTTAACGTCCCAACCAAAGATGCCACAACTACGCACCCAAAAATTCAATTCGAGATTATTAGAACACAACCAAAACCCTTAGGTCAAACATTTGAGAGCGTGTATCCTAACAGGCTCAAATGAAGGCTTTGTAACCCGAGCTTGAACCCGTTAATTGTTTCTCCCGGACTAGGAGTAGTGTCATATGGAACTCGATAATTTCATAAAAAATTATACTTTATTATACTTAATAACAAATGTTACCAAAATTTTATATAGATTTGCGTAGAAGCTTAAAACATTGATACATAATAGAGTCGTACTCCATTTGCAAAGAGGTACACAAACTACACCAACACTTAACGTTCCTTTCACCCGTACAAGTATCCCGCTAATGGTTACCTGCAAAACAGAGAGTCAAATGAGCAAATAATTTACTCAGTGAGTCGGGTTCCCTAATAAATAAATAATTCCACCAATATGCATCAATAAATCAATCAAGCAAGAAAGCAGTCAATAAGTCATGCAAAGTGGTAAATAAATATTCAAGTAATATGCGCTTCTGAACTTCTGAACTTCAAAGCACCACCCTTCCAGGGTGTGGGATCTTCAAGATCGACGAGGCTTGCCCCTTTCCACTAGTGGTTTCCCTCCGTGATTACTAACCTCGAACCGAAGACGCAAAGTCTTAACAACCCGACAATTCAAATAATCACTCCTACACCGTTGTGTAACACGCACTCATGTGATCATCCTAGCCAGCGCCCAGTGTCTGGCCATAGAACAAGTCCCATCCAAATCACCAGAAAGAGGATAATAATGACTATCAGGACTGTAACACTCCCAATAAGAATTAGATCAAAGTCAACTAATCAGCCGTGCAACAATCAAACAAGAACATGCACGACAAATCAATTAACCTAACCAAACGTCCCAACCGAAGATGTTGTAACTATGCTCCCAAACACTCGACCCAAGGTTCCAAGAACAAATCTGGGATCCCAAGGCCAGACGTTTGAGAACATGCATCCTAACAGACCCAAATTAAGGCTTTGCAACCTGCATTCGGAACCGCTAGTTGGTTCGTCCCTGACTAGGACTAGTATCATACGAAATCTGAGTATAGTTTTTAAACATACTTTATTCATATAATATTCAGGTTCAACCACATAAAACATATAGACGATCGAGCTTTTTCAAGTTCTCACTTATTAAAATGCATACTCATGTACAAAAGACCTAAATGCTACGCCAACACCACTGCGCTTCAACCTAATAGATACCCGCTATGGCTTACCTGTAAAACAAAGAGTCTAATGAGAAACTAATTTTTTCAGTGACACGGATTCCTTAACGAATAATTCATTCCCCCCCCCCCCCCCCCNATGCATCAATCAATTTATCATGCAATCTAGCAATCATATATCCCAAACAATATGCAATGCAACAATTAAGTCATCAAGTGTTATTTCAACAACTACTTGCATCGCTTCAACAACTCGTCCATTGGAAACCATCCAATACTACCAAATCCTCCAACAGTTATCTACCAAATACCCACCACATATCCCCTAAGCAAGACACATTGCCAGGTCGATCTACGGTCTCACTCTGAGCCTAAGATGTTACGATGCCTGACAAGGGTCTGTCACCAATGTGAGACAACCATAAGCCAGTCACAAAGACACACGAAGCTTATGGTAGCCCACACCCCATGCAACATGCATCACATATCCATCATGCCATCATATCATTCTTATTAACCATTTACATATGTCTACACAATTTATTTATCCAATTCATCATTCTACAATTCGACATGCAACACATAATACCCTTCTTTTGCAGGCGCTAACCGCACCTAACTATCCATCCTATAACCGAGACTCACCTGAATGTTTGGATTGTTTGGCTTTATAACAGCTCGCCCTTACTTGGCTCTATTCGCTTCTATCTCGCGATCGGTTTCCTTTGAACCTCTAACGAAATAATGTTAAGAACTTAGATTTCTGACGTTCGGATAATCGGAAATAATTAAGCTACTTAGTCCTAATCTAATGATTAACTCTAATCTAAGAATTAAAAAACTAAACTAGAAACTAAGACTAGAGCTTAAGGCTTACCTCTTGTCTTGCTAGGTTAGACCCAAGAGCTACTTGCTAAATAAAAATGGGAAGGAAACTAACAAGGGTGTTGGGTATTTAAAAGGGAAGGTGGACGTGGAGGGGGTTAAGGGAAGGGAGGAGGTAGTCGCCCTAGCCAACCAATGGGAAAGAAGTTGGTGACCAAAACAATTCTAGTTCGGAATCGATCATCCAAAATTATCCGTATTGTCGGGAAAATTATTTCTTCAACCTGAATATTATTTTCTCCATCCATAATTTCTCCATCAATGGCCATTTTTCTTTAATGGCTTAAGAATAATTTCCCGGGAAAATTCCTCACTCGTCTGAAAAATTTTAGGTCGAACCTTTGGCATTTCCGATTCATTAAATTTACCGAGGAATCTTCCCGTGCCATTGATTCCTCACAATATCCAACTTCAGAATAATTTTTCTTCTCAAGCAGCTCAATTGAACTAGACTTCCAATTCACACCATCTGGCTAATCACTCGGCAACTCTTGCGAGTATTCCCTAGTAGCATTTCACAAGCCTCTTCAAACCGTCTTGAGAAATTAATTTTTCGGCCAATTTCACTGGTGTCCCGACCATGGCTATTTGGGTTATGTCCTATAGACTTGGATTCCTCATTTCCCAACCTTTCAACCTCCATCCTCAATCTTCCTTGTGCTTAAAGAATTCTCCGATAATGCTCATCTCGACCATCTGATTTCCGCATAATTTTCTCATGCCAAAATTGTTCAAAAGCTTTCCTCGTGCTTACTTAACCGTTAATATTTAATCCATTCACAAAAACTTTTTTTAGTTCATCTTCTCGGCTATTATCCTTCTTCGGTCACTCATCCGATCTCGCTCGTTTCTTAATTCTTATTGAGGGTGATTACATTCTCCCTCCAATAGAATTCGTCTTCGAATTCTTGAAGTATACGTCTCAACATCCTGACTTGTCATTTCAACTTCATCTCCACTTTTATTCGATCATTGTCATTCCATTTCTCCATTATATTTCCACTTTTTCTTCTTTTCTTCTTCTATACTCGACTTTTGTAGCACTTTCATCCTACCATTTAATCCTTGTATTTCATTCAATCTTCGAAAACCCGTACGATCCTGCAATTTTGAACTTCCACTTATTGCATTTCAGCTCAATTAGCCTTCTTCTTCTGATCACTTATTCGTTGCATCACCCCCACCTCGGATCAGGTCAAGTTCCATCAATCTACCCTGCAACTATCAAACAAGAACATGCACAAAAAATTGAGAAACCCTAACCCTTCACCAGACTGAAAATGCTACAACTTGTTCAAATTCATTGCTTCTTCATACTTCAACCTTTTCCCTTCGTCACATTTCTCCTTCTAGTCACCTTTTTCCTAGTTACCTTTTTCATTGTAACACCTCAAGCCCGGATCAAGTCAAAGTTACCTTAATCGGCCGTGCAATAATCAAACAAAAATATGCACAAAAATTCAAGGAACCTTAACCTTTCACCAGACGAAAGATGTTACAACTACTCCTTTTGATTCATTGTTCTTTCTCGCCATCATATTGCCTTTTCCTTCACTCTTCAACAGTTGCGAAAATTCTTCTCCTCATTCATTTTATTTCCTTTCATCATAATGTTGGGGTTTCCTTGTAGATTTACATGATTAAGAGGTGCTTAGTGCTAGAAACAAAGTGATCAATCAATTTCTTGATTAGAGAAATTTCACATCTGGAAGGTGTTTGATAAAATTCTTAAAAGAACCTTAAGATTGCTTAACACTCTTAGCCTATGGGAATAGATGGTTAAGGTTTTTAGTAGTCTTTTTGGTTTGTGTTTAATACTATCGGGAGATTAGGTCAATTTAAGATCAATAGATGGATTTGTATCATGGGAATGAATTAATTGATTATTGCATTGCCTTTAAATGATATTTTTATTGCTTAGCCCTTGCACCTTAGTTGGATTTAGACTACCTAATCGCATTGCGTAGCTCATAAATTGCATATTTCCATCTTTGAAGTTTTATCTCATTTCTTTGTTTCTTGCTTTGCTTTTGGATTTACTTGTCTTTTGTTTGAAATTCGATTAATTAATGTTTAGAAAATGAAACAACCACATCTTATTAACTTAGTTAATCATAGTTTTCAATAGATTTAAGTATGTAAATTTGTGCTCCTTGTGGATTCGATATCCAAAGTATTTCAACGTCTAGCCATAATCTTGTGGTATAAAGGTTTAACACTTTGATTAAACACGAATCTCGTATCAGCAGACACGGCTGAGGCTTTCAAAGGCCATTTTCTACTTTCGGGACTCTCTAATAGCACGGACAACACAGAGATTGGTGATAGCTCCAGCAATCTTACGCAAACTTGTAACCCAAGCTATTGTTTATCGCATGGAGGAACAACGAAAAAATATGATTCACAACTCCCATATTTTACCAACATAGATGGTTTAAAGAAACATCAACAGAGAAGTATGAAACACAATCATGATTAGTAGACAACGAATATACTTCAGTGATCTAATTAATGGCGTTTTGGCTCTATTATCCGGTTTCTTACCAAGCTCCAGAGTAAATATGTAACCTTGTTTTTAATTTTTTTTTTGGTGTTGTTACTGTAACTAGGCTAATCTTTTTGTAAATCTCAATATTTCATTTCAATAATATTTATTCTCTTATAAAAAGACTCTTTTACCAGAGATTCATTAAGGATCCTAAGAGACTATGCAAGGAAGACTAGGTTAGATGTTTTTCTCATATATTCATGGGTAGCCCTCATCACCTATCACCTGGGAAAGAATATCTTCACCATCTTCATCTTCATAGCTAAAGAAGATCGTGACTACACAAAATATTACCCTACCCGCTATTAGAGGTAGCTTGGTTATGTTGAGAGTTGGTTAAACAGGTTGTTAAAATTGGTTTAATAGGTTGTTACAATTGGTCATCAAGTCGGTTAGTTTGGTTGTTTATGAAAATGTATATATAATAAAGTCTGATGTAAATACATTTTAACTTAATGAAGAAAACACTTTTGTACTTTACTCTTTCTTCTTCATCTCTATGCAAGATCTAAAATAGTATCATAGCGTAGATCGACTCACGCTTCATCTTCATATTTTTTGTTGGTATGAGTTCATCTCGAGCTTTGATTCTGTTCTAGAATTTCGTTGTTGAGATCCTTGAGCTTCTATCTTCTTTTTCGAAACTCATTTTAGTTCTGATACTTCTCGTTTTTGTTTCATTTGACCTCTAATTGATACTGATTCTTTCAATTCACGGTACAATCTTTTTGAGCTCGATTTGAAGAAAAATGACACAAAATCGAATGATTAATCGCGATTCTTACGACAATCTCTATTTTCTGGTGGAAATGATCACTCTGGTCTATTGTTTGTCTCTGATCGACTCACTAGAGCTACAAATTACAATTCATGGAAACAATATATGTGAATGGCGTTGGATGGCAGAAACAAGCTCGATTTTATTGATGGATCTGTTGCGAAACCTCCGAATTATCATCCTAACGCTTCAGCTTGGTCTCGCTGCAACGATGTGCTATGCTCTTGGCTGATGAACTCTGTTTCTAAATCCATTGGTCAAAGTATCTTGTTTGTTAGAACTTCGCATGAAATCTGGATAAAGCTGAGTAAACAATTCAAGCAAAATAGCTCTCCGAGATTGTATTATGTTGAATAAGAACTACATCAACTGTGTCAAGGATCTTTAGATGTTAACACATACTACAATAAGCTCGTTACGATCTGGGAAGAAATGAAGACTACACAAGCGAATCCGACGTGTAATTGTGCAAATTGTGTTTGCGGATTGGATCAACAATGGCACAATCTATTTGAAAGAAGCATTGTGAGGAAATTCTTATTTTGTTTGAATGATTCCTACGATGTAGTAAAGAGTCAGATCATTATGATGGATCCTTTGCCAGATCTTGAGAGAATTTTTAATCTAGTAATTCAGAGAGAGAATCAGTCTGTGATTACACAAACTCCTTTGGCAAATTCAGTTGTTTTTCAGACTTCTTCTCAATATGCTACTCAACCTTTATACATAGAAGAAAATGTTATGGCTGCTATTCCTAATTCAGGTTATAGAACAAGACAAAGACCATTATGTACTTATTGCCGGTCACAAGAACATATGGTGAATCGTTGTTACAAATTGTATGGCTATCCTCCAGGGTATAAAACTTCTACAGACCAGAGATCCCAATACAATTCAAAACCATATGGGGATAGTTATTCTGGTTCAAAGTTATATGATCCTCGGGCCTACACTCCTCAGACACATCATTCTCAACAGGGTTTCTCTTATGGTCAAGACTCAAAGAATAAGACTTCACAACAATTCAAGCCTAAAAACGGAAATGTTGTTGCTTCTGTACTTACAAACAATCCTGTAGTGGAAGATCATTTTCATCAAGTCTCTGTTGCATTGACTCAGCTTTCTTCAGACTAGATTCAACAATTGGCCAATCAGTTAAACTCTCAAGCTCAAGTTCAATCTGCAGTAGCAACTGTCTCAGATTCTCCAAAATTAGAAAACATTGCTCATTTCTCTACTGATGTAGTTACCAAAATCTACCCTCTTTTTATTGCATTTCAAGAACGTGACCTTATTTTTTATGCTTGGATAATTGATTATGAGGTTACATCAAATGTGTGTTGCAATCTGTCTATGTTCACGACAATCCAAAATGTTTGAGACATTATTGTGACTCTTCCTAATGTTTTAACCATAGCTATAAACCAGATATGAACCATTCAAATGTCAAATCATCTTCTGCTTCAAAATGATCTTTTTGTTCCTTCTTTTCCTCTAAACCTGATCAGTGTCAGTTATTTACTTCATCAATCTTCTCATTCAGTTACCTTATATCCAACTTTTTTTGTATCATTCAGGAGTATATTCAGGGCTTGATAATTGGGAGGGGTAAACTTCACAAAAAATTATACTTCTTAGACACTTCATCCCAATCATCTTCAGCTTTCTCTTATTCTTTTATTGGCAACATCACTGCTTCAAAAAATACAAAATTTTCATATTCTTCTCTTTGGCATCAGAGGCTTGGTCATCCATTCTTTCCTAAGTTTCAAGTTCTTTATGAGGATCTTGCTTTGTCTAAAAATAAGTTGTAAGATCATACTCATTGCAAGACTTGCCATCTTTCAAAACAAAAAAGATTATCATTCCATCCTTTTAATCATATGTCTTCTACTCTTTTTGAGCTAATACACTTGGATATATGGGGACCTTTTTCAACTGTTTCTATTGATGGTTTCTGATATTTTTTTTAACTCTTGTGGATGATTGCACACGAGTTACTTGGATATATCTTCTCAAATCAAAAAGTGATGTTGACTAACTTTTCACAGATTTTGTTACTCTCATTGAGACACAATTCAATACCAAAATCAAGTCTATACGCACTGGCAATGCTCCTGAACTCAAATTTCCTTCTCTTCTCAAAGCCAAAGGCATTTATCACTATTTTTCTTGTGTTGATACTCCACAACAAAATTCTGTAGTTGAGAGGAAACATCAACGCATCTTTAATGTTGCAAGAACCCTTCTTTTTCAATCTAATATTCATATATCTTACAAGAATGATTGTATTTGGATTGTCATATACCTCATAAACAAAACCCCATCACCACTTTTAAAGAACAAGACTCCTTTTGAACTTCTTCATAACAAAAAGCCAACATATGCTCATCTTAAGTATTTTGGGTGTCTTTGCTATGCTTCCACATATCCAAAAGACATAAAAATGTTCACTTCAAGATCTAGGCCCTATGTTTTCTTGGGATATCCTCCTGGTTACAAAGGCTACAAAATTCTAGATTTAGGCACTCATGATATTTCTATTTCCAGAAATGTTCAGTTTCATAAGGACATCTTTTCTTTTCAGAATTCTTTATCTTCTTCTCTTTCATTAGATGTTTTTCATTCCTCTACTATACCTTTACCAATTCCGGATACATCACTTCCATCTACTTCCTTTGTATCACAACCTCTTTCTTCAGAAATTTGTTCTGATAATAATCTTCTAGTCACAAAAAATACAGTGAAAATAGACAAATCACGCAGAACTATTAAGCCCCCATCATACTTATTTGAGTATCACAGTAATCTCATTCAAAATCTTCCTCCTCCCAAAACACCAAACACTACTCCATATCCTCTTTCATTAGTTCTTGATTACTCCAAGTTATAACCTCATTTTCAGTCTTATATTCTTAATACCACCACAGAAACAGAACCCAAAACCTTTTCCCCAAGATATAAAATTTGATAAGTGGACAAATACGATGGACATTGAGCTTGAACAATTTATCAGAACTGGTACATGATCCATTGTGTCTATGCCTGAAGGTAAGCAACATATTGGTTGTCAATGGATATATAAACTGAAGTATAATCCATATGGCACTCTTGAAAGACACAAGGATTGCTTAGTAACAAAAGGGATTACTCAACATGAAGGTGTTGACTATGTTGAGATATTTTCTCCTGTAGCAAAGTTGGTAACTATTAAAATTGTTTTGTGGTTAGCTGCAAGTAAAGTCTTGTTTCTTAGGCACATGGATGTCACCAATGCTTTTTGCATGGTGATTTCGAAGAGGAAATATACATGAGTCTACCACTAGGCTATACTGAACCAAATGGGGCTTCTTTACCTCATAATGTTGTCTGCAAGTTACATAAGCCAATATATGGATTAAAGCAGGCTTCGCGTCAATGGTACAAAAAGTTTTTAAGTGTTTTGATTCAAAATGGGTTCATACAGTCTGAAATAGAAGCCACTTTGTTTGTCAAGCTAATTGGTCATACATTTGTAGCTGTTTTAGTTTATGTGGATGACATCATGATTGCTACAAATGAAGAATCTGCCTTGGATCAGGTTAAACATGTTTTTGAAAAGGCCTTTCAGATAAAGGATTTAGGACCTCCCAAATAGTTCCTGGGATTGGAGATAGCAAAATCTTATAAGGGTATTTCTATCTCATAAAGGAAATATGCTTTAGATATCTTGGAAGAAACATGATCACTTGCTTGTAAACCAGCTAAGACTCCAATGGATCCTACCATCCAATTGAGTAAGGACAATGGTGAGCTTCTTCCTGATGCAAAACACATATATATATCTGACCATTACAAGAGCAAACATTACTTTTGTTGTTCATAAGCTAAGTCAATTCCTCTCTGCTCCAACTGATTTGCATCTTCAAGCGGCTCATAGAATTGTCAGATATGTCAAAGCTGATCCAGGAAAGGGCTTATTTTATTCAGTAGATTAAGAGATCAAGTTAAGTGCTTTCTCCGGCTCTGATTGGGCTGCTTGCCTTGACTCAAGACGATATGTTACTGGTTTTTGTGTCTTCCTTGGTGACTCACTTATATCCTGAAAGTCCAAAAAGCATAAAACAGTTTCCTATAGCAGTGTTGAAGTTGAGTATAGAGCTTTGGCATACGCTATTAAAGAGAAGATATGGTTGAATAGTTTGCTCAAAGATCTATGTGTTACTCCAACAGGTTCAACCAACTTATATTGTGATAATACAACAGCTATACATATAGCCTCAAACTTTGTATTTCACGAAAGGATAAAACACATAGAGAAATTTTTCATGTGGTAAGAGAAAGATATCGCTCAGGTTTTCTACAATTACTTCATGTTACCACATACAATCAGTTGGCAGACGTTTTTACAAAGGCTTTACAACCTGCAACATTGAGACAACTACTCTCACAGTTCTAATTTTCAAGCTTCTATCTTCCTTGAAGATATCAGCTTGAGGGAAGGGTATTAGAGGTAGCTTGGTTATGTTGAGAGTTGGTTAAACAGGTTGTTACAATCGGTTTAATAGATTGTTTCAATTGGTTATCAAGTCGGTTAGTTTGTTGGTTTATGATAGTATATATAATAGATTCTCATGTAAATACATTTTAATTTAATAAAGAAAACATTTTTGTACTTTACTCATTCTTCTTCATCTTTGTGCAAGATGTAATACTCGCACTAACAATATTCAAAGACATCAACGTGGAGGTCAAAAACAAAATTTCGGCTCACTCGAAAAAGAAATGATTCAGAAATTTTATCACTAATTGGATTTTATAAGCTTTACTATGATCATCACAAGTTTTCATTAATTGTTGTTAACCATGTTTTTTATTTTTATTTTTTTGGGAAGGAAAACATTGTATAGGTTAAACTTTTTGTAGTAGCCTCTTCCCTTCTATAATAATATTTACATTTATCAAAAAAAAATTCGTTTTACATCTAAAAGCAGAAACAAAATTATTTTCTTTTTTCAATATACTTTTGGCTAACCTTAATAGTGGACGTCGCTTCGTATATTACATACATATTATTATACAGATTATTATGAGTAGGTTTGTCGCCCTAACTTTTTTTGGTAAAATGTTAAACTTTATTACCATTTTTGATTTTTGACAGAAAGCACAAAGAAAACTAGTAGCGGACTAATTAAACAAAAACTAAACAACACCGAAATACAAAAGGAAAATACAAATACGGATCTTAGATTTCAAGAATGCGGTGAAACGCCTAAGCAATTGGAAAACCGACGACCCTAAAAAAACATGAACCCTGGTCTTCGACGACGCTTCAGAGAGTAGGAACCCTAACTTTAATCAGAATATATACAAAATAATATAGCCTTTTAAGTTTAACAAAAAAGAATAGATTTCAAGTGAAATTTCGAAAATTCTTTGTTTGCAGATTTCATTTAAACCTTTCCAATTATTTTTTAGTATTTAATATCATTAGGATGAAATGACTTTGTATGGCCAAAATTCAAAAAAGGGAAAATTTATAAAGTATTTTAAAATAAGGGTTTAAAAATTAAACTTTTTTGAAATCATAGTTAGGGCCTATAAATTTTTAAAATGCAGATACTAAATTTTAAAAATTATATTATTTCTTCGAATATACTGTTAATAGTCTTTTGAACAAAAGCTAAAAATACTTTGAGATTGCCGGTATATCATCTTCATGTGTTATATAATTACATCAACTCAACCGTTGAATTTCGTTATTAAAAAGATTATCTTCTCCTATAAATTATATCTCACATCGTATTTTCCGTGAATTTAAGGCCATGATTGTTTGTGGTTTTTCAAATGGTTTTTAGATTTTGGTTTTTGGTTTCTAGTTTTCATCTTTTAGTTTTAGATTTTTGAAATGAGATTCTTTAGTAAAAATCTATAAAAACTAGCTTTAGGTTTTTGAGAAAAAATAATGATGATCCAACAAAACTAGTTTTTAGTTGTTTTTTTGTTAAATTAGTTTTTGGTATTTTAAGGAGAACTTAAAATCTAAAAGCATGATTGGAATATATAAGTGAAAACTGTTTTTTTATAACCCATTGATCTTTATTAATTAGAAATCTCGAAACAGAGTGTTAGTTAAGAAACAGGGGACATAATAAAAAGATTCAAAGAGACAATGTTCCGGAAGCGGTGCCAGTGAAAACTGTTTTTAAATCTTGAAAATATCTTGATTGATAAATCAATTAAATTTGTAGAATCAAAAACTAAAAACTAGTTTAGAAACTAGTTAACAATCAAAACCTAAAATTCAAAGGCTAACATAAATCTAACATCGTGGAGACGGCACAACAACACATAAAAGTAAGACAAGATATCACAAATCACAACAAGTCACTTATTTAAAAAAACCGGAAAAGCGTTATTTTCGCTATTTTTTATGTTCAAAATTGTTTTTGTATTTTAAAGTTGACGAGAAAAATGGTAATTAAATGTTCAAAAAAGCAAATCCTTATATCGTAGAGAAAATAGTAAACCCCCATTGCTACATGGAATAATTATTGAGATTAAATTCAATAAGTATGGATTTATCATACTTATTCAATAAGTATGGATTCTTCCTAAAAAAAAATATTGAGATTTAATTCAATATGTATGGATTTATCATTAATCATACTTATTAGAATTAATATAACAACAAAAT
>OVAN01001471.1:0-40734 GCA_900406275.1 Anastatica hierochuntica
GGCTAGTAATGATTCCTTGGTTGTGAGACTAGTTCTTTTGATTGACTCATTCATTGTTAGTCAGTCACTTGATTACCCCTTCTCAATTGTCAATCCAAGTTCCACTTCTCCATCGTTTTAAGTCTTGTTTAGCTTGTTTAGGTTGTGTTGCTTGCTCTTTATTATCCTTGTGTTGTCACTTTTCTCTCTTCTTATTTGCTTAGCTTAAGAGATATTGTGTATTCCTAGTGCTTGAGTCTCTAGTTCTCGTGGGTTCGACCCTTAAATACTACAATAGACATAGTCATATACTTGCGGTTAATGACGATTGTTAGTGATTAAGGTTTATAAATTTAAAACTTGAAATTGAGTTCATCACTAGCAAAATCTAGCCTCAACAAGTTTTTGGCGCCGTTGTCGGGGAACTAAATAGATTCTCGTTAGGATTTCAATCTTTCCTTAGATTAGGCTTTCTTTTTGTGATTTGTTTATTTTTGTTTGGATACTAACTTTCTTCCACTTGTTTGTTCTTTTTGGAAGGTCAATCACAAAGAAGAAAGGAGATGTCTTCCTACATGGATTCAAAATTGAAGCTCATGTTGGAAGAACAAGAAAGAGAGGTAGCTTCAAACCCCCCTAGCTACCATAGAGCTTATAAGTCATCCACCTCAATGGAGCGTCAACCACATGGGTATTATGCTCCAAGGAATTCACATGAATATGGTGAGAGGTACCATCCTAGAAATGAAACTTACAATATTCAAGAACCTCATTCTCCCAAAGCTTCGAAGATTGAAGAGAGCTACAACATGCTTAAGGCTTTGGTAAAATCGCAAAAGGAGTTCAAGAATGAGATGCATGAAAGATTTGATAGGATGAACACCATTAATGATCAACCGTTTGGGGACTATGCTCAAAGAAGTCAATATGAAAAGAGTGAGAGATCCAATTCTTTAAAAGTGGAGTGCAAAAGTAAAGAGAAGTCATTATTCCCAAGTCTCAAAGGAAGATGAGAACCACAACTTGCTTATGAAGTTGTTGGAAGGACAAGAAAGGGGAAGGATTGAGATAGAAAGACACTTCGATTCCATTTGTACCAAGATAGAAAATATGGCCAACAACTTTGGCTCTCAAATAGAAGATAAAATGAAATATGCGGAGGAAACCAACACAAGGACTATACAAAGGATTGAAGAGAAAGAAGAAAGGGGTCTTCCTCTTGAAAAAACCGAAGAATTTGAAGAAAATACAATTGTTATTGAGGAGAGTTTTGAAGAGGAAGAACAAAGCAAGGATGAATTCCTAGTTGATGCTAAAGAAGCTATTATGGAATTTGAATTACAACTTAGATGCACGGTAGATAAAGATCTTGTGATAAGATATGATGATGAAGTCGAGACCGTTTGCATATCAAGTGATTCATCCAACTACATCAAGGAAGTAGTAGGCACGGTTGGGAAGAACCTTGAGGATTCCTTTGGAGAATGTATTGGTGACCCAACTTAAAAAAGAAAAAAAAGATATTTCCACTGATGATGATGAAACCTCAAGCAAATAAGAAGTCACACTAGATGATGTTCAAGAAGAAGAAGAGAGCATTAATGAATTTGAAAAACTCTTCGGATATCCTAGTATGGAAGCTATGAATGACAAGTTCGAGGATGATTCACAAAAGGAATGAAGTCTCTCAACTAAAGAAGAACCTTATGTTATCTCCATGGCCAAGAAGGGCGTCAATAAGGAAGAGTCTAAGGAGAAACAACGAGAGAACATTGACGAACCTCAACAAAGGGTTCGAGAAGAAGAATCTCCAATGGACAAGCCTTTTAACAAGGTATTTGGCTTAATCTCCAACAAAAAAGTGATCATAGATGATCCAAGGAGGATTCCTTTTGAGGAGATAAGGATGAAGACATTGAAGGGGTGGTTCTATGACGAATATGAGCCGAGTGATCCATGGCTTCATTAAGGGGACCTAAATAGAAAGTCAAGCTAAGGGACTTAAAACAAAGTGCACTTGGGAGGAAATTCCATGAATATCCTTTTTAGTATGCTTTTAGTTTAAGTCTTTGATTTTGCTTGTGTCTTGGTTGGCTTGAGAATATTTTTAGGGCAGTTAGAAGCTTGTAGCCCTTTGAGTTGAGCTTAATGAGTTAATATATTTTCTAAGTCCAATTTTCTAATGATGATTTAAATTTGATTTAGACACTTAATTAGGGACGCCTAAGAGTAGTGTTTATCCATGAATATGATTTCGTGGGGGTATTATATTAGCATTGGATTGGTGCATTTGATCTTAGCTTCGTGATAAATGGCTAGTTCCTAAGAATCCTTGAATAATTTGAAATAGACATAACCTAGGAAATTGTCTAGTTCAACAATTTGAGTATGATTTGGTATTGAGAAATCGATTTAGCATGAATGCTTAGGAAATCAATTTAAAGCTTGAGATTGGAAGTTGTTTGAATGATTTTGCTAAGTTGATATGAGTAAAACCGAATTAGTAATTACTTTTGTGCTTGAAATAGATTATGGTTCATACTCTCACTTAGTATTTCATTCAGATTTAATTGTCTCTTGATACTTACATTACGTATTCTCTTTTTTAGGTACCAAGCTCAATTCAAATGTAATAAAGGATAGCTTATAGGAAGAAATTCAAAGAGAACAATGAAGCTTCAAAAGAATTCTCTTCAAAATCCAAAACTCTTCAATTCATACATGCATATTGGTGCAAGGTACAAGTCCATTACCCTCGTATATACATTTACTTGCATTTGTGTTTTTAAACTCTCTCTCACGGTTTAAGATTCACTGAGACGATGAAATTTAAGTCCAGGGGAGGGAGTAGTTACTAATTCAAGTTTTCTTTGTCTTGTTTTCCTTTCTCATACCTTGAGTCTTGCATTGTATAGAAAATTTGCATAGATTTTTCAAATTTTTTCATATAGGATTGCATTGGCATAGGGAATAAATAGAATAGTCTTGTAGATAGTTAAGTCTTGCTTAATGTTCAATGCCCTCATTAGAAGTACAATAATGCTTAGACCACCTAGAATTCCAAGGAAAATCCATCTTTGGAACTAACCTCTTGAAGTCTTAGGTGAACATTGAAGCTAGTTATCATCTAAGGCTAATCTCAACTAAATGAAACTTAAACTTGACTTAATAATCTTGCTTATGGACTTAATCATACTTAACCGTGGATAAACACGAGGCACTTGAGCTATGTTTACAATTTTTACCACTCTTCTTAGCTCAAGTGACTACTCTCACTCTTAGAGTAGTTACCACACCTTTATCAACCCTTAGATCTTCCTTTCAAACCCCTTATTAATTTAAATGTGAGGCCTCTTTCGGAAAATGCACACATGGGCAAAAACCCGTGTGCAAAGAAGTTGAACGATAAGGGAGTGCTTCCTTAGGATTAGCCTCACTTTAAGGCTACTTAGAAATATAGGGAGGTTGTTCTTTGATGTTCATTTTGGCTTTTGGGTATGGGAATGTGTTGGTATCTCAACCTTGGGAAGTAGAGCTTTAATGTTAGATCATCCAAGGTTTGAGTTGAGAATGAGAGAAAGAGAAAATCGAAAAAAGGAAAGAAAGAAAAGAAGAAGAAAAGGAACTAGAGGTTAGAAAAGGATTAGCTCTAACCTTAGCATATAAAAGCCTAGAGAGTCCAAACTTAAAGCCTAAGAAAATAAAAATGAATCAAACGTTTGATTAGAAAGTGGCTCTAGAAAGATAGAAAGAAGGTTGGAAGCTAAGTGCAAAATGAAAATGAATCTCTAGTTGTCCTAAGAATAAAGAGAAAAATGAGCTTAAGTGAGTAAAAGGATCTTGNCTCTAGCTGTTACAAAGATTAACAGAAAAATGAGCTTAAGTGAATAAGAGGATCATGGTTTCAAGGATCTTAATGGGAAACACAAAGGGTAGTTAAGTAGACTTAAACATTTTTGGGTGGAAATCATTAGAGGTAAGTAAGACCTTGTATGCATTAAATGTTTGACTCCACTTGACTTTTGTCTAATGTCTTGCACTACTTTTTGAGAGAAACCACCTTAAAAATGAGTAAAACCTTCTTTTCGAACATTTTTTCTTATTATTAGCCTTTCTCTTACCATGCCAAACGGATTAGATATTTTGCCCATAAGTAAAGAATGCATATGAACGATTCATTGAATGTTAAGGAGATTGGTTGAGGAAGTGACTTGTGGATGCCTAGCTTAGGTTCTTAAAGACGATTTTGTGATGAATATGGAAAAGTACGATGAGTATTTGTTGATCCATGCACTATTTTACTTCTCTTTAGGACATTGAGCATAAGACATTTCTTTCTATTGTGGCTTTGTGTTCCCACTTTCAAACTTCTATTCCGATATTGTCCTTGTTTGTTTGCCTGAGGACAAGCAAAGTGCAAGTCCGGGGGAGTTGATGTGTACATAAATTAACGTATATTTAACTTCATTTAGTATGTGTTTTAGTTGCATTTAGGTTATATATAATGCATTTAGGTGTTAGAATTCATATAGTTTCTAAGTTGAGTCTAGGTTAGGATTATTCGTATTTTGCATGCACTTCTTTGCATTTTGTAAGGGAATGGATCTTGACAAGAAAGAGAGAACATTTCAAATTGATTCCTGGTGGAAATGAAGTGAAAAAACAGGCACTAATAAAGGAAAAATGAAGAAGAATAAAAGGAAACAAAGGGAATGAAGATGAATCAAAAGACGCAAAAGGGAATGAAGAAGGATCAAAATGGAGCCAAAGATGTGTGTGGAGCCATGAAGCTTGGATGTTGATTCAAATATTTATGAAAAGAAGCAAAAAAGAGAAGAATCATTTGGAATCAACATATGGTAGGCCTTGCAAAGAGGAAGTATATGCAAATAATACGCCATTCTGACGGCAATTGAAAATGCAAGAAGATGTTGCTGCCCAAAGTGAGCAGTTGTCGACCTCAGGTCGACAGTAGCCCACTTTTGGGCGACAGCAGCACACTTTGACGGGATATATTGCTTCTATGGCACCTTATCTCTCCCCTTCCCTATAAATACTCTCTCTTAGCCACCAAGAACACTTGGACTACCTAAGCTATTATTTGTTGTGTGTTCTTGTGTTTCTAAATGATTTAAAAATTTGTAAACACTTTGTGCTTAAATCTCTCTAAATCATTCATGTGTTTTTCTTCTCTTTAATCTATTGTTCTTCTTTGTTCTTCATCAAGTTTCTTCCCTTTTTCCAAGATTCTTCCTTTCTCACAAAGTTGGGATTTTTCTTGGATTCCTTTGTGTTTGTTTGCATTCAGTCATCTGTTTTCATTTCTTCTCACCTTCTTCTCACTTCAAGCATGGACTTTCAAGAAGCTTGTGATACTTCTTGGTTTTCCATGGGCCTTAGTGAGTATAACACATTGAATCTTGGATTGGTAGATTAAAGAGTGATTAGGTGGTTAGATAACGATGTATAAGGATAAAATGAACTTAGATATCTATAGTTTAGGTGTTCTTAATGCTAGATCTAGGATAAAAATTTGATCTTGATGTGTATGCACGTCACGCCCGAGAAGTGTTCGATAAAATGTCTAAGGAACCTAAAGCATGTTAAACTTAGCTTAGCCAACGAGAGTTGATTGCTAGGGAGTTTAGTGACTATATGGACTTTTTATTAATGATTCCTAATTGATTTATCATTTGCAACAAGCGAGAGTTGAGTGAATGTAATCAATATGGAAATGGCCTATTGTCATGAGAGTTGGTTAGGCTAGTAATGATTCCTTGGTTGTGAGACTAGTTCTTTTGATTGAGTCTTTCATTGTTATTCAGTCACTTGATTACCTCTTCTCAATTGCCAATCCAAGTTCCACTTCTCCATCGTTTTATGTCTTGTTTAGTTTGTTTAGGTTGTGTTACTTGTTGTTTATTATCCTTGTGCCGCCACTTTTCTCTCTTCTTATTTGCTTAGCTTAAGGGATATTGTGTATTCCTAGTGCTTGAGTCTCTAGTTCTCGTGGGTTCGACCCTTAAATACTACAATCGACATAGCTGTATACTTTTGGTTAGTGGGGATTGTTAGTGATTAAGGTTTATAAATTTAAAACTTGAAATTGAGTTAATCACTAGTGAAATCTAGCCTCAACAGTGGGATCACGGAATCGACGAGTGAGAAGGTCACTATTTGCATAGATAATCGATTCGCAATTGCTCTGACAAAGAATCGAATTTTTCATGGTCAAAGTAAGCATATACACACTAGATTTTATTTCATAAGAGAATACGTTGAGAATGGAAGAATAGAAGTTATACACATTCCTTGACGTGAACAAAGAGCAGACATTCTTACTAACCACTTGGGAGAATCAAGATTACAGAAATGAGAGACCTTATTAGATTGAAATATTTGAGTGGAGAAGACTTCAAGATTAGGAGGGAGAATGTTGGATTAATCTCGAAGAAAGACAACTTGGGAGACATGCAACAAGAGAAAAGGAAAACTTAGTTTAAGAGATAAGATTTGTATTAGATTTAGGAGTTATCTAAATCTAAGTAGTTTCCTAGTTCTTTTAGGATTTTGGTTTTGCTATAAAAGACTAACGAGTTATGTTAAGTCTTTAGAGTGTTGTGAAGTTTAGAGAGAGCTTGAGTTTTTGAGATATTTTTCTTAAGCAATAAAAGATTTCTTGTTGAGTTTAAAATCTCCGGACTTTGGTGATAGTTTCAGACATACACTCGTCTATCAAGAACTCATGTAACACGGTTTTACCTTGTGCAACATGAGAGATATGTTATTGTCATCTACAAAATAACATAGTGAGAAATTTTAAGAGGAAGTAACTGATGTATTTTGTGAAATGTATGCATATACGCTTCCTGAATTTAACTGATACATGGACAACCTACGACATTTGTATCTAGAACTTGCGACTTATTGATGAACGAAATGTGAAGCTATAATCATGAATTAACTTCCCAGGTGACATAGACAACATAAAATCCAGCAACATCGTCGAATCTCTCAACTCAGTATTTAAGGTTGCAAAGTATTCTATATATAATTTCTTCTCAAGTTTACATGAGAGAAGATAGGATGTTGGTTTTAGAAAAAGGCGTGAAGATGTTCTGAGTCTTACAACACCTCATAGTCGTGGAGTTATATATTTGTTGGCGGTTCGTAAACATTATGCAAATGAAATGATCGTGGATCACACAAATGGTTAGCGATTGTATATGAAGGGAAGGAAGAAAAATTGTACCGAGGATTTGTAAATGAATGTGTGATTGTGGTTTGTGGAATATTGAGAAAATATTTTCTTCACATGCTACTGGAGCTGCAATTGAGGCGGAAGTCCATGTTTCAACGCTTGTACGCTAAGCCTATTCCAAGGACTATTTGCATGCGGGATACTCACGCATTATTTTTCCTAAAAAGGGATGAATGTGACAATAATACAAAAATACAGTGTCCTCCTCCATTCGTGAAGCCCATTCCAGGGAGAAATAAAAAGTCTAGGTTGTAAACTTGGCTTGATACTGCATGGAAAAAAGCACCAAACTGCGAAAGATCGATTCACAAGTAATACAATTGTTCGATATGTAGAAAATCAGGCCATACGCAGCAGCAATGTATAAGTGACACTCATTTGTAAAGGATTATATATTGTGTTTACTGTTTACTCTCATTTTTGCCAAAATTCTCTGTGTGTATTTCTCATATAGGAGCTGAACGTCAACGATAAGTGAATATAGCTGAAAATTTTCCAATTAAACGGAGAGACATTTACTGTAAAAGACTGCTCATGATGTCTACAAAAAAAAAGTCTTCTTTAGAAGTCTGCTCAGTGTTTACTTGTCACATGCGTTCTTGGCTACTACGGTTGTGTTATTTGTTTATTGTCTACAACGATTATGTCATGTCTAAGTTGTCTACAACGAGTACGTCAAAAGTTTATTAATTACCTACTACAGTTATGTAACGTGTTTCCTTAGCATTTTATTTTTTTGATGTGATGAACGAAATTTGATGTCATTCAAATCCATACATTGATAGGTTACAAAATTTTTTCATACTTATCTTTAGTTACAACACATTATATGAGTTCTATATATTAGTGGATCACAAAAATTACTCTCGGCACATACGCAAGAAAAAAGTTTTTCTTACAAATACAAAACAAACAACTCTAAGATTCCAAAAGGTACCTACTCTAAAGCACATAAATCATTGGACTCATATTAGACATAAATGTCTAATAACTTATTTGATCGGTTCTCATTGTCGCATAAATTGGTCTCATCAAGTATCTCGTCTGCTAGCTTCTGCCTAATATTTTTGATGTTGGCACCACACAAAAATCTCGAAGGAAATGTCATCCCGAGTGTGTGACGTTCGATATATTTCAAACAGTACACTCTACAATCACCATGTTTGATCTTTTGTGGTACTCTTGATGCTTGTTTCCGCTCATGTGTGACCGAATCAAATGGGTACTTAGCTTTATCCTCTTGAACTGCTAATTCATGAAGCATGGAATACATGAGGACGACAAAAGGATCCATTGCATCATATATCTTCTTTTTAGGAGAATGAATGACGAACTTGTCCCAAATAACAATGTCTCTCTTAGGAATTAAAATCTACATAGCCATCCAATGATCCTCGGTGATATGTAAGGGCGAGTATACGTCATCAGTTTTGAGACCCCTTGTCTTCTTTTTTCTGCAAATAATTGGTTCGTCGCCTATGTAGTAGTCATACGACCCATAAGGTAGTAGATTTTCTCGAGCCGTCAAAATACATAGAAGAGTCAAGAAGCACTTGATAGTTGGCTCTCCACACAATGCTAAAAGTGCATCAAGGAAGAAAATTCTCCCCAACCTAGACAATTCTGGATGCTTTGAAAATAGTAGCCTCAATAGATTGATTTTAGCATCGAGGTGCTGCATGTAACAAAAAAAAAAGTGTTCGGCGAAATTAAACCATATTAAGAATTCTATAAGAGAAGTTTGTGAGAGAATTTTGTAAAAGAATTCTTTAAGAGAAGTATAAATAAATAAATTATCCCAAACATCGTGTCATGCAGCCACTTCGCCGGACTACACAGAAGATAAAACCAAGGTAATGAAGTGTTTGACTTCATTTTTAAATAGTCGCTGGAAAAATAGATTTAATGTAAATAATAAACATCATGCAAAAGTACATAATCATGTGTATGATCTTAATTACTTACAGCTCAAGTATCATCCAATCATTAAGTACCTTGACCTTTTGTTTATTCACGGAACTAAATGGATCATATCCATAACCTTTAGCACCATGTTTGGAACAATTTTCTTTCCGATGATATTTTCTTCGAAATGGTGAACTTGTGTAGCCGCCAACCTCCCTAACTTGTCACTCTTTGCATGGTAATCAGGGCTACATTTTTCTTTTCTCTTTGTTTTCGTGTTTAATCAAGTTAAAATCGATGTCATACTGTTTTTTGTCAAGAACCACAACGTTTGGTTGTTTGCCGCTGTTGATACTCTTATTTTGAATTTCTTGCTTGCTTTACATTGTTTGAATGACAGAAAAATGTCAAGAAAAAAACATCAATGATAAGAAAAAATTAAAATTAAATGGTACAGTCAAATAATCATAAAAACACAAGCGAATGTTTAGAACACAATGCAAAGACAAGCAGATCAAGAACAACAACTGAAAGTCTATTTGGACTTTCTCTTTTTCTGAATTTTTTATTCTTGGGAGAAGATTTGAAACTAATCCTACTTTCGTAAAGGTTTTGCTATACTCGCCATGAGCGTCTTTGTCATTCATCGGCTCTTCATCCTTAACTTGCTCTTCTTTCTTATCTTTCACCACTAACATGATCGAGCAGAAACCCTCATCGTAAGTCTTTGATCATCTTCTGACAGCTACTAAAACCATCACACATCATCGTAGTTTTCAAAACAAAGGTTAATGTGGCTTAGAATGAATCCTCTTTCGCTTTCTTGTCAACTTCAGTCCTTCTCTTAATGTTCATAGAGTTCTCCGACTTCACACAAGTTGATATGTTAACACCAATCCCAAGACCAATTAGTTCTTGTCTATTCCATGAAACATTAGAAAATGACCATAAGTTTCTATGATGATTTTTTGATCTTCACGTCCTCTTCATCATCATCCCACCGCGGGAATATGTCCTTTAAATTCATGGTACAACATTAGTTGACACGAGTCTATGGAAAACATAGTGAAAGAAAATTAGCAAATTATAGGCAGAAAAAATCAACTTACAGAAAAAGATAAAAGAAGTGATACTACATGTTTTACCGTAGTTTCTTTCACATACTTCTGAGCTCTTGATCCTTCGAAAGCAAGCATAAATGGAGTTGGGTTGCCAGAAATCACTCTCCATATACATCACAAAGTCCGCTAGAGCATAGGACATTCATACTTGCAGAAGTTGGACAAACCCTTCAACGTAGTAAGTCTTGCAAAAATCTCTTTCTTTGACAGAATGTATCAAGGTTTTAAAAGAATCTCTTCCCCACATATATTTTTTGAACGCTTCTAAATCCATGACTAGCTAAGAAAAACTAACACCTGTGGGTCCTGAGCCCTTCTTTGATTCAATGAAATCAGCGTAAATGGCTAAATATCTCAACCTCAACCGATCTTCTCTAGGCCATGACTTTCTCAACCCACTAGTTGTAGTTATATCATCTGTACTTAGTCATTATCGACACCCATTCCAAGAAGCTCCCATAATTCTATCATCTCCTTAGTGATCTATGTCTCTTGCTTTTCAAGTTTTCCACATACTCACAGTTTATTCCACTGAAAAATTCAAACTCACGAAATGAATACCTCACTGGAATTGCAACACTTTGTAATAACCTGTATTTCTTAATCCTGGTTTCGTATTTGACCCCCAGAAAGTTACTACGGCATAGTCAGTTTAGCCGGTCTAGTCAGTTTAGTCGGTTTAGTCGGTTTAGTCGGTCTAGTCGGTTAAGTCGGTCTAGTCGGTTTAGTCGGTTTAATCAATTTAGTCGGTTTAGTCAATTTAGTCGGTTTAGGCGGTTTAGCCGGTCTAGTTAGTTTAGCCGGTTAGCCCGATCTAATAGGTTCGGTCCGATTTTCTTGTTTCGATTCTTTTCTCTGTTTTTCCTAATTTCGTTCTGTTCCGCTTCCGTTCGAGGTTTCGGTGGCTGCTGCAGCAAAGCTGTCCGCGCTAAGAGGAAACTGAAGAAATCTGAGCTCTCGTTTCCGGGAAGTCACGGACGACCCGAGACGTTCCCGAGACCGTTGCCTTTTCCTCGGTAAGTGTGTTACCGTTTTGCCCTTGTCCGAGTTTCCTGTTTTGGAAAGTTTCCAAATATGGCAGGTTTCCATATTTGGTAAGTTTCCTTTTTAGGAAGTTTCTTTTTAGGGCAGATTTCCCTTTTTGGTAACTTTCCTTTTCGGGCGTGTTTCCTTTTTGGGTAACTTTTATTTATGGCAGGTTTCTATAAATAGTAAGTTTCCGTTTTTGGTAGGTTCCCATTCAAGGTCTAATTCGGGTTCCTATTCTAGGTCCTTTTCCGGAAGGAGGATCAGCAAAGGAGAAGAAGGTTGACGGAGGGTCATCATGGGATAAAAGCTCAGAAGGAGGATCATCATCCAGACAGACCAAGGATTCTGTAGTGTGGCCAAGGTGAGGAGTTCTCATCTCTGTTTGACTTGTTATCTGTTTAATTTCGTTAGGCTAGGGTTAAAGTATCGGCCAGTGTCGAGCTATAAGTCTTCGGCACAAATAAGTGTATGTATTATGTATCAATATGACATAAGGTCTTATACGCCTAAGTGCGATTGCTTGTTGGATCTCTATGTCGAGCCTAGGATAGAGTTTGTGAGAACATAGAGTTGCTAAATGAATTGAATAATTCTAAAATGGCATTGCTTGAGAATTACACCAAATGTCCCTAGGAGTAGTAAATTGGATGGTCTCCTGAGCGGGCGCGGAGCCCCCTGTGGGACCTTGAAGCGGGTGGTTGTCATTCCCCTTTTCACTGGTGTAGTACCATTGCGGCGGTGTTCGGAGGTCGTCTCTATCGTCGGGTCCGTTAGCTTAGGGGTAGAGGACGACTACTGTCCCCCGTTAGGTTAGTCCTTTGGTGAGGGCAACAGACTGCGCGGGACGGTCTGTCAGTTGAGCTATGTAAGCAAAGGCTGGCGGGTGTTAAAAGAAAGCCCTAGGTCCTGGGCATACCGGTCTTTCAGAGGGAATGTAATTGTGGTCCGGTCACTGACCGGTTGTCGGCAGGTTTTGTGGGTTACATTGTTAAGTCATGGGTTGGATCCAATGATGTGCAAACTAGGATTTGGTCGTGGCTGAAAGGGGGAAAGTTGACACCAAGTCTAAAGGCCTGTGTTTGCTAGAATGTTTAGGGAAAGTGGTTGTTAAAAAGTTTTCTCCGGAAAGAAGTGTCTAGTAGGTTAGGTTTTTTAAAAAATGTTTGAACTTGGTAGTTTGCTTGCGCGGCACACTAAGTGCCTTCTGTGTTCTTTTGGGGTTGTGGTCTACTTATAGTCTTTTGGGGTTAAGCGGGTAGCGGGTGAGGCGAAGTCGAGTTCGTCCCACTGAGTGGCTTGTTTGAAAAGTCATTTACCCCTCTCTTTTTCTCCTTTTTCCTTTTGTTGTTCTGCAGGTAAAAATTAGAAGCGAAATTATTGACCGGTTGGTGGAGTTTGCTCCAGTTTTGGAGATACCATTTGGAGCATTTTGGTTCCCTCGGGATAGGGATGTTACAAGTGGTATCAGAGCCTAGGTTAAAGGCCGCTCCGGTTCTGACCCGGAGGGTCGTAGATTTTCGAACGATAAAATATTTTCAAAACCTATTTGTTTTCTAAGGATCCTCAAAAAGTAAAAAGAATTTCAAAATCACCAACTGGGCGTTAGTGTAGCTTCTAGTGCAGGATTTATCTTTTGAGTTCCATGGCGTCAGAGCATCGAGTGCAAGAGTTTCGAGACCCGGCTATCTCATCAACCAGAAGACGTTTTCTAGTACCATTGATCATCGCTATTAACCCGTTGTATCCAGAGTCTGCAAGGGAGCACCGAAGACAAAATCTAGATCCAGGTGCGAGAGGTAGAAAAAAGTTCCAGCAGTAGGATTATGTGTTGGGTTTTACTTAATTGCGTGTGCTTGCGAGTCTAGGTCCTAAGGTTTCTGAGTCTTAGTGTTTTCTGAGGAGGGGAGTTCTCATTCGGGTGTCAGTTTCTTTCTTTGTCTCCTGAGGAAGTCAATTCTCATTCCGTGTTAATTTCTTTTCTGTAGCCCATATTTCAAGCTCTAAAGTTTAAGTAAGAATTGGTAGAGCTCACGTGCTAGTACATCCGACTGAGACTCATGTACGGACGTGACTACGACATCGCGGGCTGGTTGTAGCTGCTCTCTAGCCAAGAACTCAGCACGCAAGGGCCAGTGGTAGTTATCACGTCAATTAAATAGCTACTTTTGTTGATCTGCTGCTGTAGTTCTTTGTCGTGGAGCAATTTCTAAATTTTCCTAATTCAGAGTCGTCAGGTCTTCAAGTTGCTGCAGTAGGTTGTACCAGAGCTACCGAAAGGTCTAACTTGGAGAGCGCACTCACAAAGGTCCAAGAAGCTTCAGCGCTGATTGAGGAGTACCCAACAACCAAGGAGGTTTCGTGTTGTTGGGAGTTGGTAAGAGAAACTTCCGCCAGTTCAAGGCCATTAGCTCAGGGGTAGAGGACGATTACTGTCCCCCATTAGGTGAGTCCTTTGGTGAGGGAAACAGACTGCGCGGGACGGTCCATTCAGTTGAGCTATGTAAGCAAAGGTTGACGGATGTTAAAAGAAATCCTTGGGTTTGGGGCATACCGGTCTTTCGGAGGAAATGTAATTGTGGTCCGGTCACTGACCGGTTTCCGGCAGGTTCTGTGGGTTACGTTGTTAAGTCATGGGTTGGATCCGATGATGTGCAAACTAGGATTTGGTCGTGGCTGAATGGGGGAAAGTTGACACCAAGTCTAAAGGCCTGTGTTTGCTAGAATGTTTAGGGAAAGTGGTTGTTAAAATGTTTTCTCCAGAAAGAAGTGTCTGGTAGGTTAGGTTGTTTTAAAAACATTTGAACTTCGTAGTTTGCTTGTGCAGGTTCTGTGGGTTACGTTGTTAAGTCATGGGTTGGATCCGATGATGTGCAAACTAGGATTTGGTCGTGGCTGAATGGGGGAAAGTTGACACCAAGTCTAAAGGCCTGTGTTTGCTAGAATGTTTAGGGAAAGTGGTTGTTAAAATGTTTTCTCCAGAAAGAAGTGTCTGGTAGGTTAGGTTGTTTTAAAAACATTTGAACTTCGTAGTTTGCTTGTGCGGCACACTAAGTGCCTTTTGTGTTCTTTAGGGGTTGTGGTCTAGTTCTAGTCTTTCCGGGTTAAGCGGGTAGCGGGTGAAGCGGAGTCGGATCCGTCCTCACTGAGTGGCTTGTTTGAAAAGTCACTCACCCCTCTCTTTTTCTCCTTTTCTTTTTGTTGTTCTGCAAGTAAAAATTAGAAGCGAAATTATTGACCGGTTGGTGAAGTTTGCTCCGGTTTTGGCGATACCATTTGGAGAATTTCGGTTCCTTCGAGATAGGGATGTTACACAATTACTCCATATCTTAAACGTCATGTACTCTAGATGCAAACTAAGCATGTAGTGTACTAGTCTTGATGCCCAACCAAAGTCCAATGCATAAAAGTTTAGAAACACGCCCAATCTAGAGTTACTAATCTATGCCCACTCATTTTCGGATAATGCTTCGGCTAGTGCACTTAACAACTTTGAATAGCCACTATAGTAGCCTATGCTTTTGTTTAAATCTACCGCATGTGAAAATTTCGGTTTATCCATATAGATGTATACAAACATAAAAGAAGCATGTTAATGAAAACAGTAACCATAATAGAAGTTTGCACATGACGTTTGCACTCAATCTGCACACGAGATCTACTAAAGAATTAGAAGTATGAGAGAACACATGAAGTCTGATATCTTGGCGACAACAAAAATATCTAGACAAAAAGAAAATAACTAATATTTAGTACAACGAAGATATGAAATGTGGATGTAAAAAGAGAGTGAGAGTAAAATAACCTTACCGTGACTGAAAATGCACGCACCTGAGCGACAATGTTGCTATCGGCGACAACATTGCTATCGGCGACGACATCCAACGCTGGACAGGAAAAAAAAACTCAAGTTAAGTGAGAGTGAGATATTGAAAAAGAGAAAGAGATAGATAGAGAGACAGAGAGAAGAGAGAGAGAGAGAGAGAGAGAGAGAGAGAGGGAGAGAGAGAGAGAGAGTATAGAGAAGAGAATAGAGGGAGATTACCGTTGACGACGATGACAACTAGGGTGACCACAACGGAGATGATGGCGATATCTCGACAAGAAAGAAGAAATGTCGTTTTTTATTTTTTCATCCACCATTTGCGGCTGGATTTTTTTTAACTGGAGTTCCCAAAGTCTTGCCTTTTATATATGTGGTAATTTTCTGGATTTGATCAATTTGGTCTGATTTAATCGACTAATTGGTCTGATTTATTTCGTGTTTTTTATCCATGTCAATAAAATACTTGGACATGTTTAATTCAATTAGTGGTCCGGTTTAATTTAATTTTTGTTTCGGTTTAATTCAATGTTTTGGTTATTTTATGTAAAAAATCATTAAACGAAAAATTTACATAGGTAATTGTGAATTCATTTAGAGTCTAAATGCAGAATTCATTTTTCTGTATACACACTTTGTTTCTAGCCTGAAAACAGAATTCGTCTTCAGTTTGGATTAATAAAAATTGTATTGCGAAATGAAATATTTATACGCAATGACATGAGATGAACTAAAAAGTAAACCCTATAATCTAAGCCTTACAAATGAGTACATCCTTTCAAAAAATTATATGATTAAAGGATATCGAATATAATTCGTGAAATTAGGATAAAGAAATAACATAATCTATGATCTATTAACGCAACAAAAGTAACGAAATGATCACGTATGCAATGATTACACCAACTAGCATCACATTCTTTAACTCGATGTCTTCAGAAACCCTATGATAAATTAGCTTCTTTAATTGAGATAAAGCTGATTCTGTTTTAAAATGCTACATTGCATCGATTCCATCGTCGGCTAATCAACAATTTTCTTATAGAGAATTTTCTATGCCTGCTACAGGTGTACAAATTTTCTGAACCAAACCAAACTCGAACTAAATAAAAAAAATAATCCAATTGGAATAAAATTTCAAAACCGAATTAAGCGAATCTGAATTGTACCTATATAAGTTTTAAGTTGTTAACCAAAGTGATGGAAACTTATTTAAGATTAATCTTTTTATTAAATATATAGAAAACATATATTAAAGTATATTAAATTATCAACAATGTTTAAATAAAATTATTTAAATAGCTTATGCTTTTTGTTAGTTTTGGTTCAAATTAAACCAAATTTGGATCTTGACCGAGATTCTTTAAAAAAAAATATTTTTTTAAATGTTATATTTTTAAGACCCGAATAACACAACTTGTAACCGTATCGAACATATACACAATATTTTCTGAATAGGTTCTATTTTGTAACATGAATTACCCAAAAACCGAATAACACGAACCGAATTAACAAAATAGACTGAATGTCCACCCTTAATGCTAGCTGCACTACAACCTCTTTAGTTTCTAAAATTCCTCCATCACAACTTCATCCCACAACTTATATATACATGGTAACTACTATCCTTCTCAAAACATGGTATAAACACACATTAATGCTAATTACACAATATAGTCGCAAAATGACTACACCACCAACAATCTTCTTACTTCAATGTTATGGCAACCATAGAATCTCCTCCCCGAATCCAAGTATGTACTGGAAGATTGGACTACATGCCACCATCCGTAGAAACAACACTTGGGAAATAGGAAATCCATAACTACTACTGGTTTGACAGTGGCAAGTACAACTCGTGGAATTCATACTCGCTCTTGAATCATTTGACGATTAAATATATCTAAATTACCCCCATTCTTTTTAAACAAAGAACAAAAACGAATATCACATTTAAATAAAAAAAAACTACTAAATCGCTTCACATCTATAATAATTTTTTAAAACTAACACCTTTAAAATGTTCACGAGTTCGATGTACAAGAGAGGTTCAAGCCAACGACGGAGAGAACTGCAAAAACAACGATTTAATCAAAGATGAATTTGTGAGAAGGAGATTAGTCAAAGAGTACTGAAAAAATAAAATAGAAATAGGGAGGAGAAAAAAGATCGACGGCTAAACGGAGAGACTGCAGCGGCGTAGAGATGAGAGAATGGAAAATTGTATTCTTTTATCTAAAATGTAAAAGTTAAAAAAATGTATATATATGGTGTAAAAGCGGAAATATTTATTTTTATTTTGTATTGATCTAAAATGTAAAAAATATAAAAGATAATATAAAATATATTCATATGAAACTAAATTAAATTAAAAGATACTACACTAATAATTTAACATTATTAGACAAAATCAACTATATTTTAACACTTTTTTTAAATTTCTAAACGAAATTTAAAATATTAGATATCAAACAGTAAAATATGTCAACAAAGAGTAAAGTAATTGCTAACTAAAATGCTATTTTTTGTTATGTGATTGATTGATGGTCGGGCATAGTAAATGGGCGAGTGATATGCAGTGCTGACAGACGTTTTTAAACTTAAGGATCGTACGCACAAACAAAAGTTTATACCTAATTTGTAATACTGGTCTCAATAAAATTAAGGTTAACTAACCGGTAAACCCAAAACAATTTCATAAAACCACTTGTAGAGTAGTGAGACCTTGCAACACAAGCAACTCATATTTACTGTGGTTTAAGCAGTTCAAAGAAGCTGGAAGTTGCCTTTTACTGTAGTCAGGTTTGGTGTAAGTTTTGTCTGGGGATTGTGTAAAGCAAAACGGCTCCAAAAAGCATTTGCAGGAAATCATCACAGGCTGTCCAAGCTTGTCTTATCGTCCACATAAGGTTTTGGTTCTGCCAGCTCAATTTAACGGTGGGGTGAAAAGCTCAGTATTCACTTTTCACTGTGTGCCTAAGGCGGTTCAAGGCATGAGCTTCTCTCCATAAAAAGGGAGATGGTTTTGGAGAGAGACATAGAAGATAGAGCATTACGACAAGATCAAAGTGTAGAGAGAAAGAACAAAACAAAGAAGCTTTATAGCAAAGGTTTTGGTTCTATAGGATTACATAGCAAGTTCTCTCAAAAACATAAGTTTGTATAGAACTAAGAAACTTCTAATCCTGCTGTAAACACTTTGAATCTAGTGGGTTCCGAGGGACAGTCCTCGGTGAGATGTAGGAGGGATCAATAAGACCCTCTGAACTCGTTAAATGTTGTTGTGTCTTCTTTGTTCTTCTTCTCTCTGCTTCCTCTGTTTCCTTGCTCTGCTCTTCATCTAAAAGCTCTCAAACTTATCTTTTTCTTAATACCTTGTGTGGTTAACTGTTGAATCACATAGGAAAGTCGACGCCTTTGGTGGTTCAAATCCTAACAGAGTGGTACCAGAGCAAGAGTTCGTTGTTATTGACTCTTCAAGGGTGATTCTTGAAGATAGAGTCATGTCATCGGCAAGGATCGAGGTGCAAAAGTTTGATGGCCGCGAAGACTATACTCTGTGGAAGGAGAAGCTCATGGCTCATCTTGAAATACTTGGCCTGAGCATGGCGTTATCAGAAGATTTTGTTTCAGAATCAGAATCTTCAGATCCAAAGGAAACAGATGTAGAGAAGAAAGATTTGAAAGGAAAGGATGAAACTTTCCATGAGAAGATGAAGAAAGCTCGAAGTACTATTGTTCTTAGTGTGTCTGATCAGGTCTTGAGAAAGATCATAAAAGAAAAGACAGCTGCTTCTATGTTACAAGCTCTTGATAAGCTGTACATGTATAAGGCACTTCCAAATCGGATCTATCTCAAGAAGAAACTATACAGCTTTAAGATGTCTGAATCTCTTTCTGTAGAAGCTAACATCGATGAGTTTCTCAGGGTTATAGCAGATTTGGAAAGCACCAATGTTATAGTATCTGATGAAAACCAAGCTATATTGTTATGAATGTCTCTTCCAAGACATTTTGATCAACTAAGAGACACACTACGATATGGTTCTGGCAGAGTCACATTGACTATGGAAGATGTTGTATCTGCTATTCACGCAAAGGAACTGGAACTTGGTTCTAATAAGAAAAGCATCAAAGGCCAAGCTGAAGGGTTGTATGTCAAAGACAAAGTTGAAACCAGAGGAAGGAGTGATCGCAGAGAAAAGCAGACCAGGAACCATAGATCAAAGTCCAAATCCAAAGCTAAACATGGATGTTGGGTATGTGGATATGAAGGACACTTTAAAGCTTCATGTCCAAACCGAGGCCAGAACAGTAGAAAGCCTAAAGACCAACATCACAGAGGAGAAAGCTCAAATTCAAAAGGGAACTTAGTTGAAGCTGTTGGTTTGTATGTTTCAGAATCCTTATCCACAACTGATATAAATCTAGCAGATGAATGGGTAATGGACTCCGGTTGCAGCTATCATATGTCTTACAAAAGAGAATGGTTTGAGGACTTAAATTAAGATGTTGGTGGATCTGTTCGGATGGGAAATAAAACTCTGTCAAAGGTAAAAGAAATAGGAACTGTTAAGCTCATAAATGAGGAAGGCTTAACAGTGGTTCTCAAAGAAGTGAGGTTTATCCCTGAGATGGACAGAAACTTGTTATCTCTAGGCACTCTTGAGAAAGCAGGTTTCAAGTTTGAATCAGAAAATGGTGTGTTAAGTGTCAAAGCTGAAAGCAAGGTCATCCTTGAAGGAAATCACTTTGAAACCTTATATCTGCTCAAATCAAAGCCAGTGATCTGTGAGTCTTTAGCAGCTGAACACAGGGTTGACGACTCAATGTTGTGGCATAGGAGGCTGGGGCATATGAGCCAAAAGAATATCACTGCTTTGCTAAGAAAAGGTCTACTTGATAAGAAGAAGGTTTCTACATTTCAGTCTTGTGAAGCTTGTATCTACGGTAGATCAAAGAGAGTTAGTTTCACTCTTGCTCATCATGATTCAAAGGAGAAGCTAGAGTATGTACACTCTGATTTGTGGGGAGCTCCAATTGTCCCTTACTCTCTCGGTAAATGTCAATACTTCATATCGTTTATTGATGATTATACAAGAAAAGTATGGGTGTATTTCTTGAAACACAAGGATGAAGCCTTTGATAAGTTTGTTGAATGGGTCAACTTGGTAGAGAATCAAAGCGAGAAGAAGCTCAAGACACTGAGAACTGATAACGGTTTGGAATATTTTAATATCAAGTTTTACAGCTATAGTGAGTCAAAAGGGATACAATGGCACAAAACTTGTGCTTACACACCGCAACAAAATGGTGTTGCCGAGAGGATGAACCGTACAACTATGGAGAAGGTCAGAAGCTTGCTGAGTGCCTTAGGGGTACCTAAGAGGTTCTGGGCTGAGGCAACACATACTGCAGTGGTAATCATCAACAAAACTCCTTCAGCAGCCATCAACTTTGATATACCTGATAAGAGATGGTTAGGAAAGAATCCCAAGTACAGCTATCTTCGAAGGTTTGGCTGCATAGTTTTTGTGCATTCAGATGATGGAAAACTTAGCCCCAGGGCTAAGAAGGGAGCTCTGTTGGGATATCCTACAGGGATAAAAGGCTACAAAGTATGGTTAATGGATGAAAGAAAGTGTGTAGTGAGTAGAAATGTTCTGTTTCAGGAAGAAATGGTCTACAAGGACTTTATTCAGAGACAAGCTGATGGTATAAGCAATGAAGAAGACCAACCAACATTGAGTTTGGATATAGACATTAAGGAAGAATCTATCACTACCTCTGGTGGAGACCAAACTGATCTGCACATGTCATCTCCAAGCCCTGGTACCAGCTCTGCCTCTCCTCATCATACTCCTCACGATGGAGATTCATTTCAGTCTCCTTTGAGTTATCACTTGGCAAGGGACAGAGAGAGAAGAGTAGTAAGAGCACCTCAAAGGTTTGATGATGAAGATAACTTCTGTGAGGCTTTGTACACCACGGAGGATGGAGGAATCATTGAACCAGCAGACTACTAGAAGCTAAAAGAGGTTCTGATTGGGAAAAGTGGAAACAGGGGATGGATGAAGAAATGGATTCACAAACCAGAAACCATTCATGGACTGTAGTCACAAGGTCTGAAGATCAGAGGATAATAGGCTCAAGATGGATGTATAAGTATAAATATGGGATACCAGGTATGGAAGAGCCAAGATACAAGGCTAGACTCATTGCCAAAGGCTATGCTCAAAGAGAAGGAGTGGACTATCATGAGATCTTTGCCCCGGTTGTGAAACATGTGTCCATAAGGATACTACGGTCTATTGTGGCTCAGGAGAATTTGGAACTTGAACAACTAGACGTGAAAACGGCCTTCTTACATGGTGAGCTTAAAGAAAAGATTTACATGTCTCCACCGGAAGGTTATGAGTCAATGTTCAAGCAAAATCAGGTTTGTCTCCTTAACAAAGCCCTCTATGGTTTAAGACAATCTCCGAGGCAATGGAATGAGAAATTTGATCAATACATGTCTGAGATTGGTTTCCTTAGAAGCAAATATGATAATTGTGCCTACACTAAGAATGCAGAAGATGGCACCTTTATCTATTTGTTATTATACATTGATGATATGCTGGTGGCTGCGAGGAACATGAAAGATATTGTTGAGCTAAAGGAAAATCTGAGTCTCAAGTTTGAGATGAAGGATCTTGGGGCAACCAAACGCATTCTTGGTATGGAAATCACTAGAGACAGATCAAAGGGGCTGTTATGGTTATCTCAGGAAGGTTATTTGAACAAGGTACTTGAAACTTATGAAATGGAAGAAGCTAAATCTGTTACTACACCTCTTGGAACTCACCTAAAGATGAACTCAGCTACAGAAGACAATCTGGCCAGAGATGAAGTTTACATGAAATCTGTCCCATATGCTAATGCCGTAGGAAGCATCATGTACGCAATGATTGGGACACGACCAGACTTGGCTTATCCAGTAGGCATCATTAGCCGATTCATGAGCAAACCAGTAAAAGATCATTGGCTAGGGGTCAAGTGGGTAATGAGGTACATTAAGGGCAGTTTGGGAACCAAGTTATGCTATAGCAAGAGTGATGGGTTTAAGATTACTGGTTACTGCGATGCAGACTTTGCTGCTGATCAAGACAAGAGAAGATCTGTTTCTGGTTTGGTGTTCACTCTGGGAGGAAATACGATCAGCTGGAAATCCTGTTTACAAAGAGTTGTGGCCTTATCAACCACTGAGTCAGAATATATGTCTCTGACTGAAGCAGTAAAAGAGGCTATATGGTTGAAAGGACTGTTGAGATTGTTTGGTTATGATCAAGAAAGTGTTGAGATTCATTGTGACTCTCAAAGCGCCATAGCCCTTTCAAGAAACAATGTGCACCACGAGAGAACGAAGCACATTGATGTTAAGTTTCACTTCATCTGGGACATTATTGAGAATGGTGAAGTAAAGGTTGTGAAAATCTCAACAGAGAAGAATCCTGCTGATGTGTTCACAAAAATTGTGCCAAGCAACAAGTTTTAGGCAGCTTTGAACTTGTTGCGGGTTAAAGCTGAGTAATTCACTCAGGTCCGAGGTCAGAATCCTAAGGTAATGTGGTAATCTCTCTCTGGTTTGTGTGTGCATGAAGCTTGGTCTGCAGGTCTCAGGTGGAGATTTGTGGAGTAGTGAGACCTTGCAGCACAAGCAACTCATATTTACTGTGGTTTAAGCAGTTCAAAGAAGCTGGAAGTTGCCTTTTACTGTGGTCAGGTTTGGTGTAAGTTTTGTCTGGGGATTGTGTAAAGCAAAACGGCTCCAAAAAGCATTTGCAGGAAATCATCACACGCTGTCCACGCTTGTCTTATTGTCCACATAAGATTTTGGTGCTGCCAACTCAATTTAACAGTGGGGTGAAAAGCTCAGTGTTCACTTTTCACTGTGTGCCTAAGGTGGTTCAAGGCATGAGCTTCTCTCCATAAATAGGGAGCTGGTTTTGGAGAGAGACATAGAAGATAGAGCATTACGACAAGATCAAAGTATAGAGAGAAAGAACAAAATAAAGAAGCTTTAAAGCAAGGGTTTTGGTTCAATAGGATTACATAGCAAGTTCTCTCAAAAACATAAGTTTGTATAGAACTAAGAAACTTGTAATCCTGCTGTAAGCACTTTGAATCTAGTGGATTCCGAGGGACAGTCCTCGGCGAGATGTAGGAGGGATCAATAAGACCCTCTGAACTCGTTAAATGTTGTTGTGTCTTCTCTGTTCTTCTTCTCTCTGCTTCCTCTGTTTCCTTGCTCTGCTCTTCATCTAAAAGCTCTCAAACTTATCTTTTTCTTAATACTTTGTGTGGTTAACTGTTGAATCACATAGGAAAGTGGATGCCTTTGGTGGTTCAAATCCTAACACCACCAACTTGAACTTTATACCAACGCTTCTAACACTAATCTGCCAAAAACACACCTGAAAAGAGCAAAAAGGATAAAAGAGGGACAAGAGAGGGGTTAATGATAGGGCAATCACTCAACGAGAGGGTGGATTGCTAGAGCACGCAAGTCCGCAGACCTGACTTAGCAAATCAACACCACAAAACTAGTCTTAGAAACATGCAACAAACATGGCACTTAAAGCATCCAAAGAAAACACAAAATGATGATTGACGTCACCCTCATGACAATTGATGGCACCCTCCGAAGAGGTCTACACAACATAGGCTAAGTGCTTATACGCACCGCCCTGTAGATGCTTTATCGATCTATGGGCTACGTGCACCGATCGATTATATGCCCCACCCTACACACATAGAACTCCAGATATACATGGATTCTCCGTTTATACCCCATGTCAAGTCTTCTCATAATAACCAACATACTTTTATATTTATATACATGCACTACAATCATCATGCAATTCGTCAACGGTGATATCATCTATTAAACCTAGTTCCAATTTAACACGAAAGAAAGCAATTCACGCAAGACCAAATCAGACTCGATCATAGAGACTCAATTATGTTCCAGTGCTAATCTAATGAAAGAAGAAAGTTAAGCCGGAAGAAAGAGGGGATTTACGCGGTAGCTTTTCATCAACTCCCGGGACACGCTTCTCCAATCATATGAACTCGAAACTGATCTTATTTATACCAATGGATTCATATGAGTCCCTAAAACATTTCCACAAAATATCAAGTCTAAGAAACACCTCTAAGATAATCAAACATGATTCACACGAAAATATGAAAGTTCTGAAAATTTGACAGATTCGCAGACACTGAGAAGCAAGGCTATAAATCCAAAACTAACTGTTAACTCTTTGAACGAAACAGTCAGAATCAAGCCCTAGGCGACGTCTAGTGATAGGTATGACTCCATCCGGATCAAACACCGTTTGATCTCGAAAACATCCTCTCCACCCAAACTTGTCGTAGATTCGGACTGCACAAAAACCTCTCAGAAAAACGTCATAACTTTCAATGCGAAACCCAAATTTGCATTCTGTAAATTAAAGATGAAAGTCCTAGCAGAGGATCACTTACTATAGGATAAGAAGATCAAGATTCACCGATTTTTTTCAAGCTTCCATATGTTCTCCCTCAGCATATCAGAAATTTCTCACAGGAGACTACATTGGCTTCTTCTTCGCGGTGATGGATGGAGTCTCTTGCGCTGTGATATTCAGAGAGGGTTTTGCCATAAAACTCTCTGGTGGTTGACCTCCTTTGGTCGAGCCTCCCCTATTTATAAGGAGACGGAAGTCCTAGGTTACTAGGGGTGAAAAGACAAAAATGCCCCTGTTGGACCAAATTGGTTTTTGATTTCGATTCACTTCGAATTTTAGTTTGAACCGGGATAGCAGGATGGAGATGTTACATTATTAAACATATCCTTTTTCTATTATCCTATGCATAACTAAAACTATCGTGTATTGTGATGTTCCATATGATCAGTTCTTTTCCTTATGCCCTAGACATGACTATGAGTAATTTTTGTTTTATTTAGTTTGGTTTGAATAAAAAACTTGCGAGAGCTTAGTATTTAGATCACAATCATGTTACTTACTTGGACTAAATGTGGAGTCACGATGACCATAGAGCGATTCTAGTGAGGTTAGTTGGACCAAGGTTAGGGCCGACCCAAGTGTATATTATGCCTAAGCCAACAAGAAAAACAATTTGATATCCATAAAAATTTGAAATTGCATAAGAAAATGGTAAAAGTTTCATTGTTAGGTGGGTTTGAACTAAAGGCAACAAACAATAGAAGAAGACTACCGCTGCACTACATATAACATCTTAAAGTCTTATATTGGTGCAGCGATCGTTCGAACATGGACTTTTGATTTAGTCCACCAAGTTATCGACGCTTAGGATAATTAGATTGATTTTTTAAATATTTTTTTGATAAAAATTATATTTTAGTTGTTAGCATTTGGTTTCAAGATTTGGGTTTATCATCATTTGGTTATATATAGGAATAGAGTAGGATTTTGCAAAAACTGGAATTAATTGAATTTGATCTCTAATTGAGCTTTGAAGCATGGGGAAGAATATTTTGATTCTCCTTAGCTCTAGCGCCCTCTTTGTCGCAAGATCAGAGTCCAACTTTGTCTTCATCTCTTATTCAATCGATCCCTTGAAAGATATAGCTTCCGCTACCCTATCAGTTTGTATCATACAAGGAACGTTCCGGGAATTCATTGATTTCTCAATAAATCATTACCTCCCAAGAAAAAAGAAAAAATACATCCGTGAATTGCTCAAGCGGTAGGGTGGGCTGAGTTGCGTCGCACGTTGTTAGTGATGCAAGAAAATATTTAAAGCACAATCAATAATTCCATTCAAGAAATTAGGGAAAATTTTGTTACAACATTTATCAATTCGTAACACTCTTTTTGATGACGAGGAAGATAATGGTCACGTTAACCCATTTGCACACCAAAGATCGAGTGTTTGGCGATCACAATGAAATTCAGCAACGTGATAACAAGTTAGATCCTCATTGTGACAATAACAATCGGTGGGAAACGAGTTTCAAGGTGGAAAATCTCTAATTCCATTGTTGTGTACGACGTGATGTTCTTCTTGATTCATTTGTCTTTATGGAAGAAATTTTGGAGTTTAAGAGAGTTCATGTGGATCATCGTGTAGCTTTAGTAGCTTTTAAATTTCATTGGCATGCCGCGTTCTGGTGGAAACAAGTGAAAGCTACTCGTTCTGGAAATGGTAAAGAACCAATCTCCACTTGGGAATAACTCAAGAAACATTTGCGTCAAATATTTATTCTGCATAACTATGATCGAACGATGTACACACACCTTCAGAATCTCAAGCAAGGTTCCAGGTTCGTGGGGATTTATGCAGAGGAATTCTCTCTGCTTCTTACTCACATGGAAGTGTATGATAGTGAGTCTCAGTTGGTGTCTACTTCATTGGCGAGTTATGGACATACCTATAGAATGCCCTCTCTCAATTTGATCCAACTACCATTGTAGAGGCCCGTAGATGTGCTGTGACATTTGAACAACAACAAAAAGTTACGGCGTGCTCAATGTCTTCGTCGTGATAACCTGCTAAGTGTAGTTACCAAAGGTAGAAAAAGAGATTATAGTCACATGCATATATGCTCTCAATTGCAGGTACAAAAGGAAGCAACTATGGTGGAAAATATCAGAAATGGCTGCTGGTCCTCTAATTGCTGATAAACCTTGGATATTACTTGGAGATTTCAATCAGACAGTTAATCCGAAAGATGCTTCCGCTGGAAGTTCAAGGGTATCAGTGGGAATGGAAGAGTTTAGAGAGTGTTTGATTTCATGTGAACTTAGTGAACTAACAAGCAGAGGAAGTCACTTTACCTGGTGGGATAAAAATGAAGCAAGGCTATTGCAAAAAAGTTGGATAGAGTTTTGGTGAACAAAAAGTGGCAGCAGAAGTTCCCCTTGTCTTTTGCAGAATTTGAAGAGCCTCAATTCTCCTATCATAAACCAGGTTGTGTTCACCTTAAGACTCAAATATCATCAACGAGAAGCCCTTTCATGTTTGCGAATTACCTCTTGCACCATCCTAATTTAATCTTCCAAAGAACAAAATTCCTAGTCCGGATGGGTACAATGTCGAGTTTTTTACCGCTACTTGGGATTTTGTGGGAGAAGAAGTAGTGGCAGCTGTACAGGAATTCTTCTACTCGAGTAGGATTCTACACCAGTGGAACTCTACAACAATCACTCTAGTTCCTAAACGGCCAGGAGCAGAGAGAGTAACTGAATTTAAACCAATCTCGTTGTGCAATACTATCTATACAATAGTATCCAAGATCCTCTCTAGAAGACTAGAAGTGACACTTCCTCAAATGATATCTCCATCTCAATCGGCGTTTGTGAAAGAAAGGTTGTTACTGGAAAATGTTCTTCTGGCATCAGAGTTAGTACAATGCTTCAATCAAAGGCATGTTACAAGCAAATGCATGTTAAAAGTGGATCTTAGAAAGGCATTTGAATCTGTCAGGTGGGACTTCATTATAAACGTCCTTAGAGCGGCAAAGTTTCCATAAATGTTTGTAACTTGGATAAAAAAATTGCATCAAAACTACTACATTCTCTGTTAATGTGAATGTAGAACTATCATGTCACTTCCAAGGAGCTAAGGGACTGAGACAGGGAGACCCCTTATCCCCTACTCTCTTGTTATAGCAATGGAAGTATTTCATAAGATGCTTGCTTCTCAGTTCGATGCAGGAAGAATAGGCTACCATCTGAAGGCTAAGAACCCTAAAATAACTCATTTTGCATTCGCGGATGATGTTATGATCTTCTATTATGGGAAACATGAATCTCTCCAGGGGATAATAAGCACATTAGACTCCTTCCACAAGTTATTTTTTTTGTCATGAATCGTGACAAATCTGCAAATTATTCAGCAGGAATATCATCTCAAGATGAGGAAAGTATCTCTGCGGCTGGATTTCAAAAAGGAATCTTTCCTTTCAGCTACGTGGGGTTACCTTTGATGCATAGAGAGTTGAGGAAACATGAATATTCCCCTCTGATTGACTCAATAACTACAAAATTCAACAGCTGGGCTAGTAAGGCATTATCATTTGCTGGCCGATTACAGCTCATACCCTCAGTTATTTACAGTCTCGTAAACTTTTGGTTCTCTGTATTCTCCTTACCAAAGACTTGCATGATTGCAATTGAAAGCCTCTGCAACAAATTCATATGATCTGGAGATATAAAGAAGAAAGGAGGCATTAAGGTCTCATGGAAGGCAATATGCGTGCCCAAGCAATAAGGAGGGTTGGGACTGAGGAAGTTTGCTCTATGGAACAAGGTATTGAATCTAAAACTTATACGGATTCTCTTCTCTAAGACAGAATCTCTTAGGGTGGCTTGGAACATAGCCAACACATTGAAAGGGAAGAGTTTCTGGAACCTCGACATGGAGGAGGAGACCAATAACTCTTGGATCTGAAAGAATATGCTCAATCTAAGACAATTGACAAGAAGGTTTATCCGCTGTAAGATTGGAAATGGTAAACTAGCAAGCTTTTGATTTCACAGTTGGTTGGGTGCTCAACCGTTGATTGAAGTTGCTGGAGAGTTTGGCCCAAGATTAACCGGTATTCCTTTTACACTTACAGTCGCAGAAGCTTGCTTCAATAATAGATGAAGAATTCCTTCTAGCAGAACAAAAATTGTTGGTCTGAAGGAGTTAAGGGAACTACTAGTAAATAAAGAAACTCTCACCAAAGACGCAGGAGCAGACAAGTTTTTATGGCAAACAAGAGCCTCTAATAAAATTGAGTTCAACACCAAAGATATTTGGAACCATCTCATAGAAGATGGATCGATACAAAGTTGGGCACATGTGGTGTGGTTTAAAGGATGTGTACCTAAACACTCTGTCACCTTTTGGGTAACTCATATGAACATGCTACCGGTTAGAACAAGGATGATAACTTGGAGAATAAACTCTCCAACTGAATGTCTCTTTTGTAATACAGAGGAGGAGACAAGAGACCACCTCTTTATTCACTGTCAATACAACCAGCAAATCTGGAGATGTTTGCTCCGAAAACTAGGTGTCCATATGGCGACATTCATGGACTCGAACTCCCTTATCTCTTGGCTTCAAGGAACAAAATCAAGAAAGATGAGTACCCTACGGAAACTAGCCGTTCAGGTTCTAATCTATTTCATATGGAAGGAGAGAAATAATAGAGTGCACAGAGAAGAGCATCTCTCGCCTACACAACTTTTTACGCAAATGGATTGTTGTATCTGGGACATTATCCTCTCCAGGATACATAGGAAGACATTTTCAACATTACTCTCAGCATGGTTCTCCTATAGATAATCTGACAATGGAAGAATATCACCATCACACTTGTTTCAATATGGTTTTTAATTTTTTTTTTTGCCATTTGTAACGAAAGGATAAGAACTACTTGTAACATTTTGCCTATGGTATATAATTCACATTTTATCAAAAAAAACTTTCCCAAAGAAGAAACCTGCCCGAAAGAAACTTTCCTAAAATAGAAGCTGCCAAATATGAAAATTTGTCGTATTTGGAAACTATCCAAAGAGGAAACTCGGAACCAGGGGGCAAAACAATAATTCACTTATCGGGGGAAAGGAAATAGTCTCGGGAACGTCTCGTGTCGTTCGTGACTTTCTGGGAATGAGAGCTCGGAGCTCCTGGCTTCCTCTTGGCGCGGACAGCTTTGCTGCAGCGACCTCCAGAACCTAGAACGAAAAACAGAACAAAATTAGGAAAAGCGGAGAAAAAGAACCTAGATCGAAAAAACCGGGTCGAACCTGCTAGATCAGACCATACTGGTTGAACCGAAAAGACCAGCTGAACTGACTAGATCAACTAAAATGACTAGACCAGCTAAACCGACTAGACCAGCTAAATCGGGCGAGGCCAACGACCTAATAGACCCTAACTGTTCGGACCGACTAATTAACCTAACCGAAGACTAAAAATGAAAGAAATGAAAAGATAGGAAAGAACAGAATTACCGAAAAAAGCGTATGAGCTCATCGGGGTCTTCCAAAAAATGCTCGGCACTCATCCAAAAGAACTTGGAGAGTTCACCGGAAAAACTTCCGGAAACTTGCCGGAAAAAGAAACTCCGTTGGAGGATGTGGCTTAAAAGTCGGTGGCTTTAGAGAATTGCTCTGACTTGTGAAGAAATGAGAAGGAGGAAGGCTTCTATACATAGAGGAGGAAGGCTCACCTCTCCGCGCCAAGGTGGATTTAATCCTTGGTTGCCCGTACAATCTAGCTTACCTTCAGGTGACCTCAACCACTATGTCACACTAACTTTCTGAATGTCTAACACCAAACCATGATTAAAAGAAACAAGTTATTACAATATTGTTTATGATACCCTATCATATATTACTATTATACTAATTAAAAATAGCTAATTCTAGCATATTAGATTGTCCACATCATCAACTTCTGATTCTTGCAGCGACTGCCACGTCAGCATTAAAACTTTCATTGATACTGTAGTTTTGCTTCTTACTTAGGGCTGAAATCTTCATAAAGTCCATGGCAACTTAGGTTTAACTTTGTGTCAAAATGTTATGCTTCTTACGTGCGTGCCCAGTGAGTTATTTGACTAATCATCTTCTCCTATATTCCCCTCTTTGAAACTGCCACCCGTGATTATGTTCTTATGCAATAATGGATTTGTAGCGTCTCATCAACTAGAAGAGATTGGAGCGACGGAGTGTTGATCAGTTGAGGAAGATGCGATGACAAAGGTTGAGCGACATGCAGAAGAGAACCTAACCCAAGTCTGATCAAAATTTTCAATAAGGAATCTATAGATCGAAGCACGGGCTGGTAGGAGACAATGAGTTGCTAGGGTTTATACAATCAATCAATACAATTGTGTGGCTCATAGGTAAATTGTTTGTTCAAAGTTTCTCTCAAAGGGTTTCTGATTCTCTACAAAGAATTTACCTATAATTCTCTACAAATTCTCTCAAAGACTTTGTAACTTCTTCGAGGTAACTTTAATAAAATCTGATATCTTCCTATTGTTTAGACTATCATTTAAAAGTTTCGCAAGTAATTCATCCACGGCGAGTCTTCAATTAAAATGTGATCAGCCAGAGAGCTCTTTGGTTCTTTTCAATCATTTTTTGTTTCATATTGTCTAAAATTGGTTATCTAATTTTTCAGGATTTCAACTGGAATCAAATCATGGGAGCACGTTGTCGAAATATATCCAACAAAATATTTGGATCGCTTGGTAAAAGGTGAAAGGGCGTCATCTATATTTAGTTAACATGTATGGAATATGTTTACTTAAACATGAATTAGCATATACAAAAATTTTCTTTGTGCTCATCCATTTTACTTAACTTCAAAAGAAAAAAATATTTGTATAAGTACAAACTAGAAACTAGTTATAATAAAGCATAGTGTTTCATAGGTTGAGGAGCTCCCACCATCACGATTTGGTTGAGTGAAACTACAGAAAATGAGAAAGTGTCAAGTGGTTCCGTTGAGTTAGCACCAACGATGCGTAATTGCCAAGTATCCATTGACATTTTTGAAACTGATTTTTTGGTTTTCCTTTGGCATGTTTATACTTTTGTAAAAACAAAATAAATACCTATAATGAAACTTAAATTTTCATATTATCAATGCTTCAATCTTCAACGATGAAGAACACTTTTAATAAGTTTGTTTTGTAGCTGCAGTTAATTAAATGAAAATAATACAGTTACCATACTATTAAAGTGAGAAGCTATATCATACTATAATTCCCCGGCTATTATAGCATCTCCGCTTCGAGGTGAGTTTCTCTTGGTTGTTATTGACAAGTTTCAAACAGAAAAACAAAAGTACTTCAAACTTTTTAACACTAGCCTTTTGTTCATAACAAATGTACTTTAGTTTTGTTGGTCGGCTCTTGGTGCAAAAAAAAATTGTGGTCTTCACACTTTAGATGTGATATTTTTACTAGCGAATGAGACAACGATAGTCCGGTTTGCATCTTCCATTTGAGATATTTGAAATTATCCATCCAATTTTATTTTATTTTATTTCTCTGTACCTTTTCTCATTCTACTATACATTAATCAAAGAGTTGGTACCTTTTGTTGTGCATTTATTTGCACAGAAATATGTTTAACAATCCAAAATACGATATCAGAGTCCGAGGTTTTTTTGGTTGCCAGTAAACTCCAATGGGATAAAGCGGTGATATGGGGTGAGTTGGAGGAATCAAAAAAGCATAGAAAACCAGTAGGATAAAGCGGTTGAAATGGAGTGAGAGAAAGAGTACAAGAAATTTCCATTTTCTATTTGAAATTCTTCATATTTCATGTGAGACTAAAATCCATGTTAGTTATAGGCTTCTATGAACTAACTTTGCATGTCTATTGCTTCGTAACTTCTGAAAACGAGGTCTTAATTACGACAAAAATTTGTTTATGCATATATGCATAATTTTTGGTAATGGGTTTGCATATGGTAATTAGAAAAGCCGTAATTGAAATATAAAGAAAGAAGGGAGACAAGAGTAAATGAATTTGGAACAAGAGATTTCAAAGTTTTACAGAAGGGCAACATCTCTACGCCATCTTCGTCTTCCTTACTTGCTTTGTCTTCTAAATAGATTAATGTGTCTTTACTTTCCTCTATTATTCTCTTCTTGATGGAAATTGACTTCAAATCAGGTCAAAAACGTCTATATCGTCTTACTTTGCTTGCCGTATTTGGATTGTTTTTTTCAAAGAAATTCTTATTAGGGGAGTCAAACGTACAACATGTCAACCTTCCACTCACCATCTATGGTGCCATCCATGACCTAATGAAGCTTCTTCTCATCAAAAATCAACTTCCGGGGCTTTCACATATTTATAGTACATAGTTTTTATATTCATGATCATGTATATCATTAATATGGAACAATCATCATTATCTGCTGTAGAAAATTCGCAGGGGGCCTTCATGGATATAGGTCTTCACTACTCTTCTTCTTCTTAAAGCTAAGTAAGTTGTTTCATGCATGTAACAGAGAGAGACAAAGAGAGAGAGAGAGAGAGAGAGAGTCATGTTGTCGTTGAATCTTGCCTTAACATGCATGTTGGTGATAGTAAGTAATTTGGCTCTAAAGCGATAGATCTTGAAAATAATTTGTGGGTAGCAAAAAGAGTAAACAGAAAGAAAGCCATGGTTATCGGGTGGACAAAGAGACTAAAGCCATGAACTAAAGAAAACTCGAGTCGAGTGCTTAATGAAGACCCCACCTCAGTTTTTCTCACGACAATGAGAGGCCAAAAAAGAACAAACGGAAGTCATCCAAGAAAGAGTATGGACATGTCTGAACTTAATTGCAATCATTTCTAGTTCTTCTAATCGGACCATAAACCCAGAAAAGCTGCTGAAAGCTAAATGTCCCCCTGTTGAGTCAATGTCTTCCTCACGTATGAGGAGTTTCTAACCCGAAGAAAAGTATTACGGGAAGAATAAGAAAACCAGAATTTTATGATGCTAACGTCTTCGGAACAAGTAGTTTAAGGAGATTCTCAGATGGTGAAGGTGAAGATGGTGGTGGGAGCGATAGATTGCAAACGCCAAAAAAAAAAAGACAAATATGAGTCCCATGAATATTTTGTGGTTGATGTTTGGGATAATAAAGGATCTTTGAAAGGCCAAGAGTGCGTTGAACCTTCTTGCAATGCCATTTACATGATTCAAATTAAACGAATAGAGAATTTGTTTTTTTGGTAAACTCTACGGGTTCGTAGACCGTAGAAGAACAATAGTCACATAACACATTACCATTACATTTACAAGATCCATCATATCTCCGCTCAGTGTTAAGAGATTCTTATATTTCCCCACCTCTAAATAAATAAATAAAAAGTTATTGCTATACACAATATTAATTAGCCTATTTTTATGGAATGAACAAACACATATTTCTCAAAATAACATGTGCACCAAGAACATAGAGTACGGAAAATCATTTTTACCACACATGAGTTAACCTAAAAATTATGAAGATACGTTTTTTTTTGTTAAAGTTAAGATACGTTATTTTATTAGTTTACAACTAAAACCAGTTCTTAAAACAAAAAGACATGCAAAGAATGCAAATTAAAACCAAACAAAAAATTGCGGAAAAAATAAAGCTGGAATCAACTCAAGTAAGAAAATTTATCTTCCAAACATGCAGTGATGAATACATTTTCTATAATTACAAACAATTAGCCGCTGCTGAGGGGTTCTCAATAGGGGTCCACAATAGATTGATGTGTGAAAGCAAGAGAGGCCAAGAGTTATGAGGGTTTATTCAATCAGTCAATAAAATTATGTGAGTCATATAGTTGAGGAAAGATCCCACATCGGAAATATGATAAGGACATTAGTAATATATAAGTTACATAGGTCAATCCACTCATTGCCAATTGGTTTTGAGTTGGAAGCCCATTAAATTTAAAATGGTATCGGAGCCAGGTCCACACTCCATCCCATTAATCCGGCCCGAAATGTGGCCCGATCACCCCACTAATTGATGGCCCAAAGATGACTCAATTCCGCCGAGATAGCTAGAAAAAAAAAGAGCATTATCTCGGAGGGGGCGTGATGGATTCGTCGAGATTAATGGTTAAAAAAGAGCCATATTGGTTTTGAGTTGAAAGGCCATGAAACTTGACACATATATGCTGAAATATCTGGTTCTGTTGAGATACAGTCAATCAATGTTCTTCGCTTATTTTGCTGATCAAATTCGTCTAAATATACTTCTATGAGATGGGAAGAGAGAATGAGGACATGCAGTCTATCAATGCGATCGATAATCAATTTTAACAATAAACAGAAAACGTGTTATAACACATTGTATTAGAATATAAGTTGAATAGCTCTTAATACACCACCGGCTAAAACGTATACGATATAAAAAATAAAGTTTATTGAGCATATATATGATTCTCTCATCATTCAAATTTTCATCTTTTATATGCTGGAAATTGATCTTTATGGTACGTTGATAGCTTAGGTTTTCGCCCGAGATAACACTGCAAGCGCAGAGATGTACGTTGTAGTGGTTCGGGATCGAATCTGAAAGAGTGAGCCTTTAAGCTCAAAATAACGAAGATGACAAAAAAAGTTTTGATCTTTTATTTCTCTTACTTACATCACTCGATTAAAATGTTTCTCTTTATAGAACTCTTAGCTTGCTTAATCTATTGACAAGTGTAACAATCCTATCATTGTATTTCCATAGAAAGAGGATCAAAACGGTTGGCTATTGGGATTGTTGAGGCCGTATACACACTCAAACTTTTGCTCTGTCCTTCTTTGATCTTATCGTGACTTGAGACTGAAGTTGTTGACCGTTGGCAAACGGTGTCGTTTGGTGAGGGAGAGTGTGTGAGAGGCTTTGCCTTTGCTTCTTGGGCCAACACTTCTTTCTTCTTCTCAAGGCCCATCTTCTTTGGTTTGAGACTCTGGTTTTGAAACAGAGTGTTTGCTGTGTGTGTTCTATTAGCCCCTTTCAAGCTTTGTGTGGGAGGCACGTCTACACCAAGCTTGAACCTTAAGGAGCTAAAAGCTGCAAAGGGCAAATATTTAGTGAATATATTAGCTATTTGGTGATAGGAGGGGATATGTTTTACCACCAAAGAGCCAAAAGCCACACATTCACGAACATAGTGATAATGTGTAGCAAAGTGCTTTGACTTGGCATGAAAGGCAGGATTTGCAGTTAGATACACACCTGAAAAGTTGTCACAGTAGAGTTCTGGGGTCTCAGGCAAAGGAACCTTAAGCTCTCTGAGTAAATGATATATCCAGGTAAGTTCAGATGCAGTATCAGAAAGAGATCTATACTCTGCCTCAGTAGAACTCTTTGATACTGTCTATTGTTTCTTGGAAGACCAAGAGAGCAAATTGATTCCAAGAAAGGTGCAGAAGCCACCAGTTAATCTTCTTGTAGTTGGACATCCTACCCAATCACTATCAGAATAAGCTCTGAGTGTGCAATCAGTAGCATTACTGAAGGAGATACCCATTGTAATTGTTCCTTTTATATATCTTATTATCCTTTTCAGGAGCTGGAAGTCTGAGAGGGTTGGCTCATGCATCTTTTGACAGAAAAAATTAACTGCAAATCGAATGTTGGCCTTTTAAGAGTCAGCTACTGCAGCTTACCAGCCAAGCTTCTGAAGTAAGTTGGATTGGATAACTTCTCTGTTTGATTAGGAACTTTGTGAAGCTGAATGGGAAGAGGTGTAGCAATAGGAGCACAATCACTCATTGAAGCAGCAATGAGAAGATCTTCAGCATACTTCTGTTGTGAAATAAAGAGCCCCTCTGAATGATATTGTATATGTATACCCAAGAAATACTTCATTTTTCCCAAGTCTGTTATCTTGAATTGCTTGTTAAGTTCTGAGAGCAAGGAGGCCAATAACTCAAAGCTATTTCCCGTAATAGCCATGTCATCTACATATAAGAGAAGCAGAATGACATCCTTATTTATGATGCAAATGAACAGAGAGGGATCACGTTTGCTACATTCAAAGCCAAATTCAAGAAGAAAGTCACTGAAACGATCATACCAGGCTCTTGGACTTTGTTTGAGACCATAAAGAGCTTTTTGAAGTTTACACACATGATTTGGCTTTGCAGGATCAACAAAACCAGCAGGCTGAGTCATATAGACAGTTTCAGTGAGATCTCCATGTAGAAAGGCATGCTTGACATCCATTTGCTTGATTTCCCATTTCATGATAGTAGCTAAGTGTAGCACTGATCTTACAGTTCGAACAACAAGACTGTATGTCTCCAAATAGTCTATGCCTTCTTCTTGATCAAAACCTTTTGCAACAATTTTGGCCTTTAGTTTGTCTAATGAACCATCTACATTTAACTTGGTTCAGAAGACCCATTAACATCCTAGAACATTCATATCTGGATGATAAGGAACTAATGACAATGTTCTTGCTTCTGAACAATTTCCTATTTCATCTCCCATAGCATTTGTCCATCCTTCATCTTTCAAAGCAGCTGAGACAGTCTTTGGCTCAGGATAGCTGACCTTATGAGAGAGAAGAGCATACCTGGGATTTGGTTTAAAGATACCTTTCTTAGCTCTTGTCACCATAGGATGTATGGTTTCTGATTGTTGATGTATGGTTGAAGCATCTTGAGACTGAACTTGTCCTTCTGAGGTAGAACTTGGTGTTGTGATTGTAATAGTAGGTAAAGCAGTGTCTAGATCAGGTGTGCCTGTCCTAGCTAACACAGGAGAATGCTTGTTGCCTATAGGAACAAAATCTAAGTCTACCGTACACTCAGTACCATTTCCTGCATTAGTAGTAGACACACTTGGAGAGACAGGGGAAGGTAAAGGGAGGATACTTTCATTTGTAGCTTGAGAAGAATTAGGAGAAAAGGAAAATGTGGGAATGAGCTGAGAAGATGAAATGTTTGAAGGAGGAGTATTCTCTGAATTTGTGAAACTCCTCATCCAAGCTTTCATTAAAGGAGTGGTTGCAGTAGTCTCGACATAGATGCTTGAGAAAGGGAAGGATGTTTCATCAAAAAGAACATGTCTACTAATGTAGACTCTTCCTGTTGGTGGATGCAGACACCTATAACCTTTGTATTTATCATTATAGCCTATAAAGACACAATGAAGAGATCTTGGATCAAACTTGTTAACACCATAGTCACGAAGAGTGGGAAAACAAGAGCAACCAAAGGATATTAGAGCAGTATAGTCTGGCTTGATTCCATATAAGAGCTCATAAGAACTTTGGTGATTTTCTGTTACTGAGGATGGCAACAGATTGATGAGAAAGTTGGCAGTATAAAAGGCTTCAACCCAGTACCTTTGTGGTGTTCTGCTTTGAAACATCATAGCCAAGGTAAGTTCAGTAAGATGTCTATGCTTCCTCTCAGCCATTCCATTCTGTTGTGGTGTGTGAGGGCATGACATTTGGTGATGAATTCCAGAAGCTTGGAGATGTGTTTGAAACTCCTTACAAATAAACTCACCTCCACCATCACTCTGAAATGTTCCAATTTTAGTGTTGAATTGGTTTTCAACATAAGTCTGAAACATCTTGAATATTGAGAAAAAATCAGATTTCTTCTTTAGTGGATAGATCCAACTAAAACGAGAGAAATGGTCTATGAAAATAACATAAAACCGAAATCCTTGAACTGAAATTATTGGTGAAGAACCCCAGAGATCACAATGTAACTTCTCTAGAGGTCTAGTTGCAACAAAGGTAGAAGCATAAAAAGGGAGTTTGCTGCTCTTTCCCATTTGACATGACTCACATATCCTATGAGTGAGCTTGCTTATTTGAATGAGACTGTCTTTCACCAGAAGTTGGAGAACTTGAGCACTTGGATGTCCTAACCTCCTATGCCAGATTTCATCATTGGTGGTGACTTGTCTGTTGGAGTAGAACACCTTGTGCTGATTATCCTCCATAATGTACAATCCATCAAGTTTTCTTCTCAGGCTCAGGAGTTTCTTTGTCTCCTTGTCCTTGATTTTCACACAATCAGAATCAAATTTAACATGACAAGGATAGTCACCTGTTAACTTGGAGACAAACAACAAAGATTTTGCAATGTCAGGACAAACCAATACATCTTTTAAAGGTAGTGTACCTGAGATTGAAGGCAGAGTTGTTGATCCAACATGTGTTATAGGCAGAAAATTCCCATCTCCAATCATAACAGAATCTGATCCATGATATGGTTGTGAATGCTGCAAGCGATGAGCTGAGTTTGTGATGTGTGAGGAAGCTCTTGAGTCTGGATACCATTCATTACCAGCAGTGTCTGATACTTCTGTGATATGCATTGCAGTTAGAGCAGAGGTAAGGTCTTCTGGTTGGTAACTGTTATCAAATATATGCCAAAACTGAAGGGCTTGATGTCCTCTCTTTCCACAGATTTGACATAAGGTTCTGTTGTCATTACCCTGAGTTTCAACAGCTCTTTGATTAATGGAGAACTGCTGATGAAAACCTCTTCCTCTTGTGGAAAAAGAACTTCTTCCTCTGCTACCAAACCTGCTGTAGAACTGCCCTCTTCCTCTGTTGTTGTATCCAGAGTTTGCACGAGAAACGTTGAAAGCAAAGTGAGGGGTTACAGCTTTTGAGGAGATCTCAGAATATTTTTTCAAACGATCCTCAAAACCAATCAGCCTATACACTATCTCCTCATAAGTTGGTCCTGGAAAAGTATCCATTGTGCCTTCAAGGGATGTGATTATAGGCTCATAATCTTTTCCAAGACCATGTATCATAGCGTACACCTTCATTTTCTCAGTAACAGGGCTTCCTAATGAAGCAAGCTGGTCATGTATTGTCTTAATATCTCTCAAATACTCAGACATAGTTCTATCCCCTTTTGATATTGTCTGGAGTTTTATTTGTAGCTCAAAGAGACGAGAGGATGAAACTCTATTAAAATGATTTGCAAGAGCTAGCCATACCTCTTGTGATGAGTGAGCACCAACAACAACACTGAGTATGTCTTTTGTAAGAGATCCAAGAAGCCATGCCATTACAACTTGATCTGATTTGCTTCAGGATACATAGTCAGGATTTGTGACCTCAGAGCTGCTTCCGTCAATGCCAAGTATGGTTATTGTTGATGGTGGTTTTGGAACAGATCCAGTAACAAAACCAAGAAGAGATTGACCAGATAAGAAAGACTCAAACTGAGTTTTCCACAGAAGATAATATCTTTCAGAGAGTTTTATAGTAACACAGTTTGCGATGTTTAAGGAGGGACATGAATAGAGCTCAAGGTTTCCTTCCATGGCTCTGATACCATGAAAGAGTGAGCCTTTAAGCTCAAAATGAAGAAGATGACAAAGAAAGTTTTGATCTTTTATTTCTCTTACTTACATCACTCGATTACAATGTTTCTCTTTATAGAACTCTTAGCTTGCTTAATCTATTTACAAGTGTAACAATCCTATCATTGTATTTCCATAGAAAGAGGATCAAAACGGTTGGCTATTGGCATTCCTGAGGCCGTATACACACTCACACTTTTTCTCTGTCCTTCTTTGATCTTATCGTCACTTGAGACTGAAGTTGTTGACCGTTGGCAAACGGTGTCGTCTGGTGAGGGAGAGTGTGTGAGAGGCTTTGCCTTTGCTTCTTGGGCTAACAATTCTTTCTTCTTCTCGAGGCCCATCTGCTTTGGTTTGAGACTCTGGTTTTGAAACAGAGTGTTTACTGTGTGTGTTCTATTAGAATCCACAGAGACCAAAGGTAGCACGAAGAAATAAAATCAAACAGCGGGCTAAGGCGAAAAAGATGTCTTTAAGAATGATGCAAAAATCGAGAATAAGAAAGCATATAAACGCAGGCAGCAACGAAGGTTGTAAATCAATCAAAGAAGTGTTGGGCGTCGGGTATTCTCAGGAAACAATTCATTGTTGATTCAAACTACAGATTAGGGAAGAGGTTAAGAACCGCCTTGAACTCAAATTCTAATGTGGAACTGATCNCCTTGAACTCAAATTCTAATGTGGAACTGATCTACTTCTGTACTCACAGCGCCCTATGCACTAGAAACTTCGAGACTAACTTCCGTTGACCCTCGAT